>VWZT01007725.1:926232-1000777 GCA_013397055.1 Pachycephala philippinensis
GTGTGTTTTTTAAACTGGATTCTATGAAGAGAATGGCTTTCTAATTAGAAAAAGAAGTTTTTGTCTTCTGACACATATTACCGTCAACAACACTCCATGGAAAACCTGGAAAGATGTAATTTTATCGGCATGTACCTTCAGGCTTTGTATCCTCCTGCTGAAACCCGGGTTCTGGAACACCCTCTCAGTCTGTGTGAATGCAATCTCTCACATTTACACTTCTGTGGACCTGAAATCTCTGCTACCAGTAGCAAAGCAAATGCATTCAACTCATTACCAAAAAAATCCTAATAATAAATATTCTGTCTAAGCATGTCTCTACCAGTGGTAAGATCACAGCAGCACACGTTGTGAGAGGTGGAATGAAAATCAAACAAATAAAACACGCCCAGTCACACTCCATATGCAGGATTTGGATTACATTCCCTTATTCACTTGCACTGCCATAAACCCATCAGGAACAGCTAAATTGTCACTGTGCAATGCTGATGGCTGGAGAGGATGCAGGATTCTGCAATGCCATTTCTGGCTTTTCAGGTAAATAAGCTATATAAGGGCATAAGACACAGTTATATGCATTTGGTATGTGCTAACAAATAGATAAAAATATAAAAAATACTCTGATCATCTCAAAACACTCTGCTATGTAAAAAAAATTCACAATATGCAGAATGTCAAAAATAATTAGTGGCATGAGCAGATTGTGCCCATATATCCAGAGCAAGGGTCCAGCTTTGGCATGCTGCACTGCTGAGGGCACAGAGCCAGATCTCCCCCTGGCACGGATCCAGGCTGTGCCATTCCTGTCAGCCCACAAGCTGGAAACTCGTGGCCTCTCAGGTCCCAAAGACAGGTATTGGAGAATGAGGTTTGAAGTTCATCACTGTTAACCTTCTGTCAGCAACATTCGATTTGAGGTTTGGCTGGTGACAAGCTTTAATCAGTGACCTCTAGGTAGGGAACATACAAAGTTTTGGTGGCTTACACATCTTACACCTGTTGGCTCTGCAGTCAAAAATAAACCAACTTCCACTGCCTACCTGTAAGAGACAACTAAACTCTTTCTATTCTGTCCACCCCATTTGCCCTTTTCTACCTTAAACTTTCCCCAAAGAATATTTCAATCTTTCCCTCTGCCTCATGTCTACATCCTAACAGGGAAGAGCGTTATTTAAAATTTGTGCTGAATGTTTAAACCCAAGCTGTCTGAATAGGCTGATCTGAATGAAGTTGTGACTTTTCAATATCCCATCCTGCTCTCCTGACAGGCAATTTGGGATACTAGAAATAAAAATTCAGGCATGCATACTAAGCCATGCCTACAACAAGGTACATAAGCTGGAGCAAAATTTCACTTGGGTGTAAAAGATTTCTGAAGATACTAGAAAATTTTAGATTCTGAAGAACACACAAAGTCACTAATCATATGAATGAAAAATATAAAAACTTTGCATTCAGACATGTGCATAAAAAGCAACTTGTTTCTAGCTGAGTTTCAACATATTAAGTAGTTATGATCCCTCCCAGTTCTTCCTATGACCAGAGAAAGAGAGAATTCATTTTTTGAAAGAGAGAGAACGTAAAATTTCCAGCATAGGAAGCAGATATCTAATTCACAACTCTTTTTTGTTCTTTCCTCTTTTTATCTAACTCTGAGCTACATAAATGAGAAGCAAGGTTTGGCTTCCCTTCAGCACTCCTAGTCAGTTTTCACAAAACTTAACTGAAGTGCATTACATTTTAAAGGGAAAAAAATCCTGCATAAACCCAGCAGCAGTTACTTTTCTATCTGTAGAAGATGAAATCTGGAATATGTGCTTTCTCCATTTGACCATAAGCTTTTTAAACAATAATCCTGTGTCTCAGCTGGTGAGTTCTTTGCTGATACGGCAAGCAAACATATGTAATTATAAAGTTACCATTTTCAAAGAGGAGAGTAATCCTTTCTTTATCCACTGGTAAAACGGCTTGTAATTATAATACAACTGAGAACAAAGATTTGTCCACAGAATCCTACTAAATCAAGACAGATTTGACTGATTAAAACTCTAGTCATCAAGACACTTGTAGTACAGTGCATGTGGGCAAAGAGTCTTTAAAGTGCAGGTCACAAATCTGTTAGATTTATGGGAATAATCACAAACCTTCTGCTGGGAAAATATTCAAAATGGAAACCCAAAAGAGTGCTTGTTCCTTTTTCTCCTTTTGAACTGTAAAATTTTATCAGTGATGTTTTAAAAAGTCTTGGGTAGTCTTATTACTTCCACAGTACTCATTATTAATTCAAAATCCTTATGAGTTTAAATAACCCAGTGTGAGTTCAAAGAACAATGGAGACGATTAAGGATCCAGAGGGATTGATTTCTGAGGGAAGATTAAAAGGACCAAACACACATGTATTGCTTGGTTAGGTGATTAAGGAGGCAGAGAAAGCAGCAGTGACTTGCTAACAGTTCCAAAGTACAACATCTGAAGGTTGCAAGCATCACAGCTCTTTGTTTAGGATGAACATGGGGAATAAGAGGAGGAATTAAAAAAACTTCTGAGATAAAGATTATGCAAAAGTGGGAGTTTGCTGTATTATTCTGGGAGAGAGCTTCCTAAAGAAAATGTGGTACTGCCATTTCCAGAGTCAGCAACCAGTCTAGGAGAAACATTATTACAGCCCTAGCAAAGAGTGAGCAATCCTGGGAAGATGGTAACCCAAAGACGTTTGCATTATTTCTGCATTTAACACTCTACAGATTCAGCTTCAGTCTCTGGGGATAGAGCAGCAAATGAATCAAAGGTCGCAGGCACAAGAGGAACAGGCACCTCTGCAGGGCTTTCACTCTTCTGTACAATCATGGAATTATCAAAATTACTGGAGAAAGGCCAAGCAAAGGCAGTGGCAGACCCAGCAGACTGCAGTTTAGAACGAGCAAGTTTCTCTTGTTTCTCTTATAACAGTTTCAAAAATCACAACAGAAACATCTTGCTCATAGGAAAAACTAATGGCTTTTTCAATATCTTCACTTAAAAAGCAGCAGTGACAACAGTTAAGGAGTCTCACAGATCTGACAGATAAACTTTTTCCCAGCTGTGAAAGATAGGAAAAGTTTTTTTTTGCTATGACAAAAAGTGAAACAACATTGCCTAGAGCTGATAAACAATGAGATTTTATATAATGAAACTTTTCTGCTTCTAAGCAACATCCATCAGGCTCTCCTTCATCCATATTAAACTTTTTACTCAGTCTCTTAAGGTGTTGACTGGTGCTGCGCCATCCAAAGAAAATTTTCACAAATTATTTCTAAAACCCATTTTAGAGTATTTCAACTTCCCTGCACTCACCACAGCAGAAGTCATGCCAGCACGTGCAGTGCAGCATGAGAATGAGGGAGGGGAAAGCTCTTTCTCCTGAAACATAAAAGGAGCACCCCCCTAAGCAAAGGGCTCCATGGGCAGTCTGCATCCTCAGGAACCCTGGTGACGGCAGTTTTTGAAAAGGAAAAAGGCTGATGTATTTGGAACATATTTTCCTCCCCTTCCTATCACAGTGTGAAAAACCACCTTAGTACTGCATCTCAGGTCCATAAAGGGATGTGTTTCCTCCTTTCTTCACCAATGCTGAGTGACAGGAGATTTTATGCTCTTTAAACACACACGAACATGAATATGGATGGTTTTGAGTAAGAGGCCTTTAAACTCACCCAGAAATCCCTCTGTTTTCTAAACCTACTTGGCCAAAAAGAAATATTTTCAGCTTACCAGGGTTGTGTGCTGATTGCAATCAAAGCTCTTTTCACTCAGTGGCAGAAGACTCTCCCTCCTTCAGGGCACTTCTCAGAAATTAGAGGCAGAACTTCACTCCCACTGCCATTAAAGTCTGTAACTGCCAAAGAGTGCTTGTCCTTCCCTCTCTATGGCTTTTTTTTTCTTGTGAAACAGTGCTGAATGCACTAAAGAAAAAATATTCCTTACCATTACCAAATCTTCTGGTTTTTAATGGATTTCAGCTGAATTGGACATTTGGGCAGAGGAACATGTTACAGTAATTTCTCTCTCACAAATACTCCTTCTAACATCTTTCTTTTAATTATGGCACTGGTGTAAATGTAAGAAAACTATATTTTGCTGCAGGTTTAGCAATAATGGAATTGCATTCAGTTAAAAAAATAATTTGAAAAAGAAATACCTTCCAGTAAACATAAACTTGCATCAAAATAATTCCTATTTGCATTGCAAATTTTACAGGCAAACTCATAATGTTTCCATTCCAAAATTTCATTGCTTCCAGTGCCATCAGGGACCATAGATGCAGAAATATGAGTTTATTGACTTCAGGTTGTGCTATGGCTGAAGAATTGGGCATATTCTTATCGTGTGGGACCAATCTGTTTACTGCTTTGATATGGAAGAAATCCCAAATGGATTACTGGGCACATGAGGGATGATTTTGTTCTGAAGCCAGCAGCACTCACCTTCCAGTCTGACCACCAGAGGTACTTTCAGCTCGAGCTCTTGGCAGGCTTTGGTGATACCATTGGCTATGATGGCACAGTTCACGATCCCACCAAAGATGTTCACAAGGATTGCTTCAACCTGTAGGAAAGGAACCAAGGAGGAAATTAGTGGGGGTTTGTTTATGTTTTGTTTTGACTTTGTTTTTTAAATAAACACAGGTCAAAGAGCCAAACCAGGGTACCAATTCCCCTCTGTCTGGCAGGTTCTCATTTATGGAAGGTACAAGCTTCACCTTTGCACTCAGACAACTCGAGTCTGAGTCTGTTATTGCTCCAGTGTGCAGCAGTGATTAATTGTCTTGGTCTAAACTGGCATGGTAATTAATGTCATAAACACAGTATTCTACAAAAAAGAGGGAATTTCTACCTATAAATATAAATAAAAATACCTTAATCTAAAGTTTGATTATTTTTTAAATGTATTGAATAATCGTTAGAGGTTGGAGCTCAGAAAACACAGGGTATGAATGTGTGATGCACATGCAATGAAATATTCATGTGGACACTTCACAAAACAATCTGGATCTTCACTTTATCACAAGCACTACAGAGGAAAAGGTAATATACTTGCCCTGACTTGATAAAGAGGAGTAAAAATCCCTTCTAATTAACAAAGAGAGGCATGTAATGAAGAGCATTCATTACAGCAGGTTAACTGATAATGTCAAGAAACTGCTATTCATTAGTTTCTGGAAACTGCAGTTTCTCCACCCAACTCACAATTAAATTGCCCTTCACAACATACAAGACATTAATACATAAAAGATATTAATATGATTTCTTTCCACTTGGTAAGGTAGCACAATATTAACCTGAGCCCATATTCCAGGCTTCTAACCACATTATCATGTTGAGGAGGCCACCACAGGGATCAGCCCTGCTGTGTCTCATTCCACAGTGGGGCTAATCCACGTTTGGGCTGCCCTACAAGAAGCTTCACTGGGTATCACAAACAAGCTTTGCCAGAATCGTGTTGACTCAAAACCTGATAAGATAAAGAAGGGATTAGGTCTGAAGGAATGAAATATCACTGCATTGCACTGGTGCATGATGTCAGCTGCAATTATGCACCACTCACTGCACCAGAGGAGGGCATTCACTTTGCCCATCTCCAGGTAGCCAGGCTCATACCAGCACCAGGAAAATCCCCCGCGGCCACGCACGTTTATAGCTCTGCACAATCAGGGTTTCATATTTGTCCAGAGACAAAATGTGACAATTAACTGCTGTGATGTGCACTCACACACACAGAGCTCAGCACTGGTAGTAATACTGCCATCCACAGTACGAAAGGAAAACAAAACACCTCAACAAATGCTTTACTTCCCATAGACAGGGACACCTTGCACTAGACCAGGTTGCTCAAAAGGTGATCCAGGGCATTTTCAGTTCATGGAGCCCATGTATGGCTCATGGCATGGCTTCCTCACCCCAGGCAGAGCACAGGCATCAGAAGGAAATTTATAACCCAGTCAAACAAGAACATACAATTTAATCGATTTTATAACTCTTCCTTATAGTCATGCTAAATGCATGCATCTGCCAGTTAATGGTTTTCTGGATATTACGTTGGTAATGCCATTGCAGTTATTTATTTCACCTTTGTGTTACAAAATCCTAAACTCTGCAGAAGCCACCAAGAGTAAAACCTTAGAAGGCCCCTTCTCTGCCTCGTTCCCATTGCTTGTGCACACACAAATATTCCTGGTGTTAGGAAGTGAAGCCTAAGAGAAAAAATGGAGCCCTTCCAACTGTTATCCCATTAACCCTTACAGCAGGGATACCTCTATGCAAAACACTTTGGTGTTAAAACATCCTGGTGATGGATTCTAACAGTGGGACGTGCCACAGACACCACTCCACCCTTTCTAATACATCCTCCTAATTCAGGGACATTGCACCAGACATGTGACAGATCAACTTAACCAAGTGTGTTTACATTATTAGAGATAAGGAGGAGGATTTTATGCCCACTACGGATATTTTAATTCCTAGCGCAGACTTTTTCATTTAGGGATCTGCTTTTCAGCTTTCAAGCTGAATTCTAATCATGTCTTCTAATCCATTGGCAGCAAAAGGAAAAAAAAAATGAAGGAAATTAGATGCAGCTTGGATAATTGATGTTTGTGTGCTTGGCTTTAATAAAAATCCACTGTTAAATTAGAGAGGAGTCTAAAAGGATTCAATCAATAAGAAACTGAATCAGGTAGAGAATTCGATCTTGTGTTTTATTGTAATCTTCCAAATAAGCCAGAAGATCAGTTCAAATGCTGCTGAGATTCACTTTAACTCTGCTGAAATCTGTGAACATTGTTTATATATGCTTCTGCAGCCTGACTAGATCCTGCATTTCCAGCTGAAAGAACTTTAGCATTCAGACACAGTAGATGGATGAAGAGGTTTTCAGTGTTTCATGTGCACAGAGAATGCCCTATCTCTGTATTACTTAAGTCTGAGAAAAATAAACCTCCTGTAGCATATCAGAACCATTATATATCCACATGCTCAGCATCTAATGCCTATGGATTATTAGACATATTAAGGAGAGGGCAAACTGCCTTCATACAAGGTTACTAAATAGCATCTTTATTCTAATAACCATTTTTACCTACCAGAATGCCTTATAAATGCTTTTTGTATTTCAGCAACTTTATTAAGGAAACAAAAGATAGTAGCATATCCATGGGTCAAGCTTTTTTAATGCAGCAAAACAACTGACAGATGTGAAATCCCCATCAAATGTACTTGTAACTGATTATGGATTCCTCTGGAGAAATAAGGGAACCCACAATGGCACGAAAACATCACCACTAATGTTGGTAAAACCCCACAGTCTCCCAGGGCCTCAGCACCAATGCTGGAAAGCCAAAGGGATAGAAACTGAGTGCTGCACTGTCACTGCCTTCATGCTAGATATGGTATTAAATCTTTGCAAACACTGGAATAGCCATTAATCCCACAGCTCCCAGGTGCTGTAGGAACAGCTATGCAGACACACAGAGAGCATTTGCTCTATATACGAAAGTAGATGTATTTATGTATAGCTATATCTACATAAAATCTATGTTATTTTATTAATAAAACTAACAGTTTTAATTTCCACTTACTTTTTGGTAAACTCAGCCTCAACAAAGCCTGCAATTCTCCTTTGTATGTTTGGCACCAAAAAAACCCCCCCACTGCAAATAAATGTAACTCTGTACTAACCAAAGTAAGGGTGTTAGGAGATTACTGCTAGGATTGGATTGGATCACCAACATGATCCACAAGGCTGCCAGGTTCCACAAAACTAAGGGTATTTTGGGTAGAGCAGAAGCAGCTCCAGCATAGCTGGCTGCTTTCTAAGATCAGATAGAGCGTGGGTGCATTTACTATATTCTCTTCTTCTTCTTTTCTCTAAAAAATGTTCCCAGCCTTAACAAAATGAACGCTGAGATGTGATCATCACACACTTTAGGATGAGCAGAGGCAGCACCATAAAGCATTCCACCTTTCCCACAGCCCATCTATAAATCCATACTGGGCACGTCTGGCTGTCTACAGCCACTGCTCTCCACTCTGCTGACCTCCCGAGCCCGCACCACCCACACCAGCTCTGCACACAGGAAAGGGAGAGGACAAAAGCTTGACACTGGCAAGTTGTTCCTCTTTGATTTTCCACCTTTTCTGTACCACAGAACAACTCCAACAGGTGTACGATTACGACAGCTACTTCCTACAAGGGCAAGCTCTGAATCCCCCATAAAGCAGACATCCAAACACGGATGCAGTTTAACTTATGCTGGGGTTCATCAGCAGAGGGAGAAAACCCAAACACAGGCAGCCTCATAAAGAAGTTGTCCTGCTTTCCCTCCCTCTCCCGTGCCTGGCTTCTGCTTGTGTATTTTTGAGAAGCTCTTTCACAACCCTCCCCACATTATCTCATCTGATGACAGCAAAGTCTTGCAACAGTTTCCAATTATTCAAAGTGTCCCATGCATGCCTTGAGACTTTGTACACACATTTCCCTTTATAGGCACACACAGATGCATGAACGTTCAGAGAGTGAACTATAAATATTATAAAATCACCAATATAATCTCTGACCTTGCTGGAAATTGTGACTTTCAAGTTCAATCCATGTATTTTAGATGAAAACAAGGTATTCAGCAACTGTCAGTAAAACTCCATCTGCAGCACATTAAAAGCTACACTAGCAAAGAACGTGCTCACGGTTTGTCTGATTGAAGTCTGAAAAAAAACACCTTTTATTTCAAGCAAACGGAATTAATTCATTGACCACTCCTAACTCTGTCATCAGCTGGAAGTGTACCCAGACAGTATGAAGCAGATTATATTAGTCAAGTTTTCTTCTCCAGAATGCCACAGGGCACATCTATGTGGAAGACAGTGGGTTTGCATGGTACAGCTGGCAAACATGCTCCTGCCTGCAGGCTCCTAGCATTTTTTGAGGTTAAAACCTGCATTGTGTCTTCCAGTCTTTCTGGACAGCAGATTTGTGTCTACAAAAGCACCTTCTTTTACCAAATGAAGCCATTAAGTTGCCAGGAAATAAGTAAGAAAAGCAGGCTAGTAGCTCACTGCCAGGCACTTGTTTCTTCCCTCCTTCTTTCAACAGAATAAACACCAGTGAAAGGACACCTCAAATCACTCAAACATGTCACAGGCTGGGGGAAGCTCACACTGCTGGATGCTGGGACAAAAGCACTGAAGATCCAGATGTATTCCCAGCCCGTGGAGGAGGTGCTGTCACCTACAGCTGGATCCAGAGCTGGTACTGTAAACATCCAGAAGCCTGACAATCACTGTCACGTAGAACTTTTATATCCCATTCTGATTTTTAGAGATGTTTTACACCTCACATCCCAGGGAATCTCAGTTAAAAGAAGGGCTTTGCCTTCTAAGAAGCAATATTAAGAAAAAAACAAACTAGTGGGTAAAATGGGATACATAGTTCTTCACTTTGAATATAATGTAGTGCATTTAATCCTTTCTATTAGTCCACTGGTCTTTAATATTCATTCATTCATAGTTTACCAAATTTGTTTCAATGTGGAAGAAGCAGATTATCTTCAATTCTCAATAGAACGTAATAAAATGTAATAAAAGACAGATGCCATACACTTGCATCTTCACTCTTTATCATTCTGCTCCAGCTGATAAATCAGATGCAAACATTTTTATACATCTCTGTATTATTACAGTTTGGACCACAGCTCAAATGTAACCTTTTCTTATTCAGTTTTGAAATATTACTCTAATCCCCTATCTTTTTCTATCAGACAACATTTATGGTTCATTTGAAAATAAAGATTAAGCTTTCTGTATCTGAGCAGTACGAAAGATTTACAAACACAAAAACATTTGCTTAAAACACCCACTAGAGGACAGTGCAATTCAATGTGGAAAAGGAATATAAAAATCTCTTTGGAGAGGAGAGCAGGGTTATTTTTTCTACTTAAAGCCAAACTATATGATTTTGCTTTATAAAAATTATGCAAAGTATCATTCTGCCTCTTTGGGATGGAACTTAAAAAGTCTGAAAGTGGTAAGTTTAAAGAGGTTGAATCAACAAACAGCAAAGCAAGAAAGCTTGCAGTCAGGTGAAGAAACACTGACACAATGCAATTTTGAATGTCTTGCACTATTCTAAAACAGGTCAAGGGTTAAAATTCACTAGTAATGCACCCCGTAGCCATGGCAGGAAAGGAACTCTGATGAACCTCCAAAACACAACTCAGATTGTTCTGTCTGGGGCACCAACTGCTAAGTAGGAAAAGCAGATTAAGGATTTTGTCCAAAGCTAATTTTTGGTCTGTATTCAAGAGATTCCTGAGCAATGCAAATCTCACTGAGAGCAAACACCAGGTTCTGCCACGTCCCACAGTTGTATGTGAAGCCCTGTTCTGGGATGGCAGGTGAGAGGGCAGCACCTGGCTGGCACTGGAGGGAGGCCTTTTTGAAATGCAACTCCTTTAGTGCCATGCTAAGAGTCCCAAACACCATATTTTTGCGGAGTCAAAACTTTGTAGCTCCAGTTTCTGGTGCGCTGAAGGAGCCAGCCTACAGTCTTCAGTCCTTTGCTTACAGCAAATTCAGGATCTAGAACAGGATGTGAATTTATTGGCTTTTGCTGGTTTGAAAACAATTCAGCAACAATCCTCTGCTAACTGAGCAGATCCAGGTTGTGGCCCTTCCTTGGGGTATGAAAAACAGGCAGGCCAGGAGGGGTCTGGAGCAGGGAGAGCTCTGGTACTCTCCAGTGCCAAAGATACCTCCCAGAATGGACCACCAGGAACATCCCCGCTGTGGGATTGTGTCTTAATTCTCTGTAGCACTGACACAAGAATAAAAATAAAGGGATCAGAGCTCATTAATGGAATGAGATGAAATGAGGACTGGCAAATTACACATCACAGTACCACAGTGGGAACAGTCCCCAGAGATGTTCCTTTGCCCAGCTCCAAGGACTGCATGTTTTGGGAACAGAAGTATTCCAATTCCAGACACACAGCCTCCTTCAAATTCCAAAATATCACGGCAGGCAGCAACGTGATCTCAGGAACCTCCACTTCAATGAATTTCAGTGAGAAGTCTCACATCCAGCCTATTCTGGGAATGTTTCCTCATCTGCAGGACACACACCCTGCCCACCCTGAGCTCTGGCACAAACACATCCATCGGGATAATCCATCATTCCTGTGCATCCCTTAGCAGGGGATCACATCTGAGATGTGTTTAGGAAGCTGCAAACCATCCCATGCTCCCTGTGCCTGTGCTCCCACCTGGCCAGGCCTCAGCCAGCTCCTGTCCAGAAGCCACATCCCCCACGTTAATGCAGAGCAGAGTTAATCAATCCCACCTCATGATCCAGGCAGAGCAGGCGAGTTCCTGCAACCATGCAGGCATGTTCCTTCACTGACAGGAAGCACAACTACCTCCTAATATAATCCCTATTTATGATAATAAGGGAAAAGAATAAAGAGAGGGTAAATAAAATGTTGAGACCACGAAGTACCATTCTGAAGTATACCTGAGAATCAGGAGAATAGCCTTTAGCTTTGTTTTGGGGACATAACGCAGCAGGTAATTGCTAGAACAATTGTATTTTTGGTGCAAATATGGCAGGATAACTTTTGTACCAGATCATGGGTATGATGCCTTAGGTTTTAACTTTTATATGTTTCAAATCCTGCATTCCCAGTGTGTAACTCTGCAGTGTCCTGTAGCCTGTGAGCTGCTGCTCTCTCATGCTGAGACAGACAGAACAAAGCCTCTCCAGGCTGCTCTCCAAGGACACCCAGCCTGGCCTAGGCCCAAAATGTGTAACCCAGCATCTTGAGAAGGGGGGCAAGCTGAGGGGAAATTACATCATTAGCTAAAGTTTAATTGGTGAAATTGGGTTGAGATGCAAATGGACCAAAGCTATAAAAGTGTGAAGAACTCGTGACTCGGGGTCCATCTTGGGTGTAGCCTTTGGCCTGCCCAGGGTGTACCTCTGAAGGCCTTTCAAATAAATATCCACCTTTTTTCCCTTCCTCCTGTCTAGTCTCTGTTTCTAGGTTGGCCTCTTTAGGCATCAGGTACTCGGAATAAATTTGTTCTGACTCTCATTTAAATATCTGAGCTTCAATGTGATCAACTCCTGGATGAGCAGAGCAGACTTCAGAACAATCTAGGGAAGACAACTACCTACACAACCACATATTGCAAGACTGAAAAAACACACCTCATCAGTTCTTGTGTGTCAGATGAGAGTGCAGTATTTCAGATTGCCTTTAAATTCCTCTTTGTGCACCCAGAACTAAGGGCAGTTGCATGTTTGGGCCTGATTTGGGGGACATTAATCCAGCAAAACCAAGACACACCCACGCCAGCCCTCTTTAGGCACAAGCAGTACACATTGGTCATTAAATACTCAGGGAACTCATATTGACTGTTCCATATTAGCATGGTAAGTTATAGACACCCTCCAAACCCACTCATCCACGACAGTTTATACAGCAGCATGACTGCAAGCAGTTCTTCCACAACAGCAAAGTCTATAAAAATTGATCCAATATTTGCTGAATTTTGCCTCTGCACTTCAGATTAATTTCTCAGAGGCACATCATACACTTTCTCTAATGTTTTTACTGTCTGAAATTTCAATTAGATTTTTGCTGAACAATAATCAGCTTTATGAAAAATAATGCAGCAGTGCCATCATTATTGACGCATGTGACACAGGAGGTAGCAACGTGTCCCTGTTATTTCAACAACATGTTCTGCCCTGGGGTGCCCCTGTGTACAGTTTCATCATCCTTTATGGTGTGTTAAAAGGCAAAAAGGTCAGACAAGTTTAAATCGTTTGAACTAAAAACATGCAGTATTCCTCAAAAGAGGGAGCACCTGGAGAGCATGGATTTATGATGAAGTGGAGCTGGTGCAGGACAGAATCCACAGCGTGGGCTGCTGCCAGCTGAATTGTTCCAAGAGTGAGTTACACTGGATGGTGTGCTGTGGGGTGTGACAGACACCTGGCAGATTACCAAAGCCAATAAATGGCATAATCACAAATACCCACAACAAGGCTTTACTAAACAGAACTGTTGATTTGATGACTTTCCGTACAAGACTTTGTGTTTAATTCAACAGCCAGTTAAAAATGCATGTATTATCAGTCTGGAGACATCTCAAGGTGTGCCTTCTCTCTCCCTTCTCATTTGACTTCTTCCTAAGTCCAGCTAGAATGTGCCTTGCTGCAAACAGAGAGTTACTTCATAATTCAGGCAAGAAAAAATCCAAAACCAAACGACCAAAACCCAAAGCCCCACTAAGATCTCAAATCTTGATGTGAATAATATTTGAGGTTCACTAATGAAATTTATTTCCCAAAACGGAAAGTCACCAGAACCTATCTTTATTTCCTCTTTAGAAATAGCCTTAGAAATACAAACATTATGTTTATTTGGAGTGTCAAAGTACTAAGTAAAAGTACCCATCACCTGAACTTTGAGCGATGAAGAACAGTTATTCTTGTGCTCTAGAAAGACTTGGGATGTTCCTTTTTGTCACCTGAGAAACATCCCTAACTTCTACTCCCCATGCAGAAGAGAATGAAAGGCTACAGAAGCTCCTATCTAGGTCAGGCTGCTTTTCTTACTGAGACAATGGAAACTTTTAAAAAGGAATTCTGTACTTCAAGAAGCTTAATTAAAGTATAAAAACGCATTGTCATGGGTACTGAACTGCATATACACATCTGAAATCTCCAAATAATTAAAACACGTTCTTTTACAGTAACATTGTAGTCATCAAAAATGTGAATTGCTGTGCTCATTAGGTTCCAACTTACTACCACATAAAAATCAGCTCACTTTTAACATGCAGTAAACCAAAGCAGAACTAGTAAAACTCAGAAAGGTACTTGGAAGAGTGATAAAGACACTGGACAAGCTTTGTACACAGAATATTCTAAATAAACTACAACTTTCCATCTTAGCAAAGGAAACAGAAGGACGATTCAGAGCCAAGACTGCAACTAGCAAGGGAAAAAGGGAACCAGGTGCAACCATTTTGTACCTGCCTCCAGCTAGTTTTATTTCTTAGTCCTTAGTTCTTGTAATGAGATGGTGAAAATACAAAAGGGGGCCCTTTAATGTTATTTTCATGTACAGCATACAGTTATAGTCCAAAATGCTGCCACAGGATATTGGTTATGTCAGAAGCTTACATGAGTTGAGAATATACAGCAACAAATTCCTGGAAAGAAAACCACTGAAGCCTTGTAAATACAAGGATATCAAAGATCACCAGGAAGCATCCTCAGACACTTGTCCTCTTCCTGTGCTCCTCTTTACCTGCCTCTGGCTACTGCTGGAGAAAACAAATCAGATCAAGACAGATCCAAATCTTACTCAATGCAGTTACATTCTTCCAGTAAAACACAGCTTACGTTTCTTTAATATATCTATGCAACCCTTTTCCAAATTAAATCACAAAATAGTTGGTGTCTGATTCATATGTTCCTTTTATCAGTTTCACTGATTACAAAACTGTCTAATCTCAGCAGTTACCACTTAGCATCAATCAGGAATGTGGCACCCGACAAGTGATTCGTGATTTTGATTTCTTCTCCTTTTATTTTAATACAATTAATTCCTTGCTCTTTCCTATCCTTTCAAGGATCAGATCCCAGTCAGAAGATGGGAACAGAAATTGATGCCTATGACTTTGTCCACATGTGGAACAAGCTTAAGAAGAGCTTAGGTGTCCTCTTCCTCTTGCTTCATCCAGCCTCTGGTGCTCCACCAGAGGAGAGGAGCTTGCTCCTGGGACATCCCAAGCTCCAGATGGAACACACCCCAAGTAGAATTAGGACATTCTCCTCCCACCTTGCTAAACCCAGCCTGCAACACCCCCTGACCACCCAGCAGCTCAAACTGCTCCCAGTGGTCACAAGCAGGACTTGCTTCCATCTCAACATTAGTGAGAATTTTTGTTCCAGAAATGAGCCTGTCCACTCTGGCATTATATATTAAAGACATTCAGCTCTGGACAGGACTGCTGAAAGACAGATAATGATCTTTATCTTCCGCAAGGTTTATATAAAGTAATTTAAACTAAAAAAAAAAAGTGACAGTTTAAAAATTAATGGCCAGTAATAACATCCCCACAAATAGGATGCTAAGCTAAGAACTGGATTATTGCAAAATGGGATGACTCAGAAGTTGACAAAGTGGTTCTACATACCTTTTTGGACTGTCTTGCTACTTGCAAAATCATAAAATGCAACTTAACATTTTTGCCTTAAAGCAAGGAGGAAAAGATTGGCCTGAATCTTTGACAAGTACAAATCAGTGATGTCACCTCACTCTTCCTAATAATTTAACCTATCGTCTTCACTGAACTTTTTCCACCTATTTTCTGCATTAAAAAGGGAATCACCTTCAGAGAAATAATTATTCGATAATAATCTCCCATCCACTTTTCACAAGTTTATCAAAGCATCTTGTAATAAAACCAGAACTGAATGTTTTAGCCACAACCCCAAAGTGATATAATCAGCAAATCTGAACTGAGAAAGAAGTTATAGAGCTACATTAAGAAACAGATGGAGTGAGCCTAAAACAATCACAGATAAGCCAGCATAAAGGAACTTAACTTTAGATTAATCAAGGTTGAGATGCTCAAGGCAACCATGGGGAGTCAAGCACATTAAAATTAACAGGAGATGCATGTAAATCACAGGCTGCTTCTTATATCTCACCCCAGTTCTGTACAGAACAGCACATGGAATTGTAGGTGTCCCTGCTAACCATATTCCCTTGCTTTACAAGTGATTTTGCAGTATGGTCAAGGAATATATCTATCTCAGAAAATGGCTCTCCTAGACTTGTTAACTTCAATGAGAATTGGAAAAAGCTTATGAGGATCTAAAACTCCCACATTAAATTGCAAAAAAATGTCAGAACAAGCCTCAAATGTACGCTCTTCTAACACTTGAAACTAAATATGATGAAAACAAACAAATAGCCAGCAAATACTCAGTTACACAACCAACCACACTGCACACAGCCAAAAGCTGTCACTTGGCTTCAGCAGCACTTTTTCTAAATTCAGATTTTCTGCTGGGTATCAGCAAATTAAACGTAGTTCTTTGGTGTAGGATTCCAAAGATACAAACAGGCAACTCTCAAACAGAAATTAATTCAGAACGTAACTATAGTGCAAAATGCAATGGCAATATTTAATGCTAAGCACACAAGTCCAGCAGTGTCTCATACCTTTTAATCTCAAAATCAGATAAGCAAGTACATCCAAAGCAGATTACTTATTTCACAATTTGAGAGCATAAAAGTGAAGTTGCATATTTATATCTTCTCATGGTGAGATTTTTTTTTTTTAATTTCCTGCTGGATGATCCACAAAAAGGGAAAATTCCCATGGTTAGAATCTGTTTCCTCACCTGAGAAGCACACCTTGTTTTCCAATGCACACAGTACCAAGACAAACTTGTGATCTGGGCTAAACTGTAGAAGTGAATTGAAAGTCCATATTTCAAAAGAAAACAATGCAAATGGTTATAACCAAGGAAATGAATGCAGGCAGAAACAGCTTAATGCATGCATTGCATGTAGTTTCTGTTAATTACTTTTTAAGTACTTATGCACAGTAGTGGCTAAAGAGGAATTACATAAAAAGGAGATTACATAAAAACATTTCCAAGTGGGTGTTTCATGCTGAGCCACAGTCTGTAATAGCAGTGCTGATTAACCAGGACAGTCTTGGCTTCACTTCCAAGGCCTTTAATGGCCCACCATAACCTCAGTCACAGAATAGCTTGGGTTGGAAGGGAACTTAAAGGTCATCTCATTCCAACCCCTCTGCCTTGGGCAGGGACACCTTCCACTATCCCAGGCTGCTCAAAGCCCCATCCAACCTGGCCTTGAACACTTCCAGGGATGAGGCAACCACAGCTGCTCTGGGCACCCTGTGCCAGGGCCTCAGCACCCTCACTGGGAAGAAGTTATTTCTTATCTCTGATCTAAAAGCACCCTCTTTCAGTTTAAAGCCATTCCCCTTTGTCCTGTCACTCCAGGCCCTCGCAGAAAGTCCCTCTCCAGCTCTCTTGAAGCCCCTTTAGGCACTGGAAGATGCTCTAAGGTCTCCCTGGAGCCTCCTCCAGGCTGAACAACCCCAGCTCTCTCAGGCTGTCTTCAGGGATGCTCCAGCACTGAGATCCTCCTTGTGGCCCTCCTCTGGGCTTGTTCCTACAGATCCACGTCATTCCCACCTTTTGTTTTTTCAAGCATCAACAGCACAGGTTCCTGCCTGGATTCTGCCCTGCCAGGTGATGACCGAACTGCTTTGCTACAAGTCCCTGTTCCAGACAGTCCTTCTTTTTTGCATGGAAAACACCACAAATACATTTCTGTGAGACGTCAGCCCAAAGATTTCTACCACACTTTGGGGAACCAACACGTATTCCAGGACCGTGAACTGAAAAAGGTTTTCTTGAATTTGTTATTTGATTTGATAAAGCCATCTCCCAACGAAGTGTGGACACACACTACAAACCTCAAGCTGAGCACTCTTCAAAGCCAAGATACCCTGCAGCACTCTCGACAGCTCTCACCTCAGTGACACCTTCGAGTGTTTACAAAGAGCAAACAAAAGGACTCTGGTTTACTTCTGCCTAATTAAAATGTTTTAAAAGAATTTAATTATAAAACGCCAAACTACACAAATGTAAAGATCTTTCCTACAGAGAATTAGTGACGAATTGAATGGTTTTTTTTTTTTAATCAAACCGTTGGCAAGCGGTGTGGATTTCCTGTTTGTAAACAGCCATATGAATGCTAAACATATTTATTCACAACTTGACACGAAATACAGCTCTGTAATTAATCATTTCCCTATCTAAGTCAGAAAAAATAAACCCCCAAACTTGTACCCCCTCTTATTATGAAATAGTCAGCTACACATAAATGAATAATTATCTGAATTATCAACTATCTACAGATGTGCAGCTCTTTTCAGCCCAGACAATGGCATTCCCCTGATGCAAACTGCTAATCCCACACACATTCACTTATTCTTTGTTTAAAGTGAGAAAATCTCCTTACTTATTAAATATGCTCAATCATGGGCTATTAAAACTATTGTTTCATGTTATCTATTAATTGCAGGCTTCCCAGTCTACATTCACTGCTAAGGTGCCACCCCTCTGATTAATTGAAAAATGCCTGCCTGAGTGGGTAAAATGTTAAAGGCCATGGGTTAAGACTAATTCTGCAAAAATAAGGTAACTCTTAAGCTGTGAAAAGTTGTCATTGGAATTAACTGCTTGAAATGCCGTCTTATTTTGAAAGCATAAAGGCTGAGTCTCAGATATGGAAAAATACTCAGTAGAACTTATTTAATTTCAGGCTTAAATAATTTGCAAGAATAGTTTGCTTTCCATATCAACAAGATGTTTAGATCAGAAAGGCTGTATGACTGCACTCCCTGTAAGACCTCACTTTAATCTTCTGAAATGCCAACAATTAGGACTCAATATGAAGACAGAGGAAACCATCTTGCTCACGGGAAAAGACTAAATTATTTGTAGGAATATTATATTAATCCAAAATAGACCAGAAATGTAATCCGCTGCTTGAATACGGTTCTGAATGTAATGGCAGCATTTGTATGCTTTTTTCTCCACTTCAATAGGAAAAGAAAATGTACAAAATCTTTACAAGCTCAGTACATTCAAACAGAATAAAAGTAATATGCAGTCATATTGACCAAGTGACATCTTTGAAAGACAAAAAAACTTCTCCTGGTAAAATAAACAAACAAAAAGCTACAACACACACAATTAAGGACATGGAAGATGTGCCAAGACCTAGACTAGAACAGCACGATGCCACCTCCATCTAAAAGATCTTTTTCATTATAGATAACCTTGAGCTAACAAAACACCAAATTTCTTAAAGACTTAATGCCTGGTTGCTCCAGAAATTTAATACAGAGACTTAAGAACCAATGATTTTGTTTAGATACCTGTAACTCATGTACAGTATTGCAAACTAGCTTGCCTTGGTGTGATGGGAAGAGAAGTGGGAAAGGTGGAGAAACAATTTAACTTTATAATCCATGAAGTCAACAAGAATGATTCTTGAATAACAACAGATAATAAAACATTCATTATCAAAGTTTCACTTTGTCGTTTGTCTTCAGTGTCTGCAGCTGACAGATACACTCATTTATAATCCTCTGACAGTTGCAAACTGGCAAATGCTGCTGAATTAGTGCCTCGACTTGAGCCTATGAATTTAATTGTTTCCACAAACAACTGGGCAATGTTTCAAGACTTTGCTCCAAGACACCCAAAAGCTCCTATACTGTACCTAACAGAAAAACCAACGGGCTGCTCCCTGGCATTTCCTGGAATGCTGGTTCTGTTCAGAATTAAACACAACCTGAATGAAAAATTTAAGAAGTATCGGAAGTAATGTATCAAGAAAATCTCTTTGCCCTACAAACTTCTGACTAGTTCCAATTTTGATCCAAATTAGAGGCATACCTAAACCTCCAAGGACTTTCATTAAGTAGTCCAAAAAGAAATCTGTGTGTGTTTAAATCTGCTCTATTGTATGTAATTCACCAGAAACACTTTAAACAAAGTGAAAATTGCTATTCATACCAATGAAGAAAAATGTTCTCCTCAGTTTTGTTACAAGACTAAGAGTGAAACACTACTTAAACTGTATAAAGAAGAACTTCTACTTAAACGGAAAAAATCAACAAATTAAAGCCAAGGTAAATGGTACAGTGATTACTGCATTGCTCCTTTCATTTAGGACTATTCTGATCATATGGAATTAAATACATTGTTCACAAAATCCTCTACGAGCACATGATCAAAGCTATCTCAGAAACACAATGATTACCAGCCACAACTCCAGGCAACACATTGCTGCAGACAAAACTGAAGTAAATGAGAAATGAGAAGCACTGGAAAAATGTGATAGGTCCTTGTTGAAACAGTCAGTACATCTCTCATAAATACTCAAATACTTTATAGTCACTATTTCTTGAATTTTCAACCAGCCAGATGACAAACCCTAAATATTTGATTAGCAATATATCAAGAGGCCTTGGAATTCATAATTAAAGAATGAATTGTGTCAGCAAGTTATGGCCACTCATGCACTGCAATTGAAATGCACAAGCATTTGTAAAGGTCCCTTTGCAAGAGGTTACCAAAGGAGTAACTCCATGTGGAAGAAATAGCCTTGCCAGGGATTAAGAATAAAACAGGCTGGATTTGGAAAGCAAAATGCAAAATGAAAAGGGTCAATTTTCACTTTGGCAGATATCCACCACTGAATGTCTCAAAGTTTAATTTAAAATATAAGTTCTCTAGAAAGATGAGGAGTGATACAACCAGTGGCCTGAAGAAAGCAAATTAACTGGTTATAGTTGATGGAAAACAGAAGGAACAACAATACAGCGATATTGAAATGATCTGATTTACCAGTTTCTGCACTCTTTCACCTGTGAATTAATTCCCCTGCTCAAGTAGAGCAGTGAAATTAATGAACATGGGAGTGGTTTACTCATCCTGTCAAAAAACCAAAACCTGCTCAAAGCCCAGATAATCAAGTTTGTATAACAAAGCACCAAAACACACATGCAAAATTCTTTATTTTTCTATAGGTTTACAAATATTCAGTTCAGCAGAGATAAGAAAAAGTCTCATGCAGAATGAGAAAAAGTCTCATTGCAATGGATTCAAATGTAAACAGGTGGGGTACTTGACAGAGCAAACAACATAAATATACTTGTATTTCATTAATCCTTATGCAATGAATATATTCACTCCTTCACATAAAGAGAACATTCTTTTATAGTCACCACTATCAGAAGTACAGAGAATATATGAAACAATTTAAAACAAGCCATTGCTATTAAATTATAATCTTAGATCCATCTTTACAAATATATTTAACCACTCCAAGCATATGGATTTTGTAACTGAAAAGTCAATACAACATTTTAGTAAATTAAAAAAAAAAGTCAGGAAATCTGAGTAAGATGTTTTCTTTTTGGTTCACAATTGCCTCTTAAGGGGTTTCTTTAACCCTTCTCTTTTAATTGGCTATCTGCTAAAGGTTTCCATCAGAGATATAATAACTAGTATACATGACAATTCTGATCCAAATTGGCATTATTTTTGATTGTCTCCTGTGTTTATTGATTCTGTATTCTTTTCCTTCAAGGACGGGCACCTGGAGTACAGCAAACTCATGGTATTGGTGTTCCAAAGGAGGCTTAGTCAACATCATCCTTTAATGCAAATTGCCAAGGCAAGACCAAGAACATGACAGGTGACTGTCACCAGGATGTTTGGATTCTTGGTTTAAACACTTACACCTCAAACTGGCCACTGTTTTTTGCACTCACTTACAAAGAGCCCTCATTCAATGTCATGACCTCAGTTATTTTCTGGCCTGGACCTCAAGTTTCCATAAAATCTCCCTTCCTGCAAAACAACTATGGTTCAGTTAATCACCATCATAGCCAGCCTCTATCATTACCTGCTAGGCTTTGATTACCAGGACTTCAGCAAACTCAATATCCCTGATTTTCTCTTATGGCTGCAGCTGTGAAAATGACTTCTGGAGAACACTGGAACTGGCAGAAAATGCCAAAGTGGTTCTACACCGAGAGCATGCTGCTCTCTCCCTTTGGTATAAAATTCACACACAAGTTACAAAACTACTTCTGAAATAACTGTCCACTCTTCAGGCTTTGAAATCAAAACCCAGCAAGTCCTTCTTGTGTCTGTCCAAACCCTTCCACCCCACCCAACACTGAGGAATTACAACCCTGCCTTATGCCCCACATTTATTATTTGACAAATGAACTCCACAAACCCACCTAATGGCAGAGCTGTGAGTGCTCACAGGTAATCATGCTTCACGTGAAGAAGGAACTGGAATTCTTTCAAACATTTTACAGCCGAACAAAAAAGAATTTACTTATTGTTAAACCACAAACAATACAACTCCTCAGTCAGGATCTACATTTAGCTACAGCCATTGGTTGCAGTGTAGGCAGGACAAACTGTTTTAAAGCACAGAATAATGCAACAGTTCAGCTTGTATATTGCTGAATGTGGATGTCACCAGGATGTTTGGGTTTTCACTTCACTTACTGGTTATTTTCAGGCCTTCCCATGTATGGCAAGCATTTGTATAAGCATTCTTCTAAAAGCATGTTGGTCCATTCAAAAAACAGTCAAAAAAAAAGCATAGACACCATTCAACACTGCACAAAGCTGCAAATAGTAAAGACTTAAATGTGTACAAAGCCTCAAAGAAACAAACCCCATTGTATTGATTTCTGGATAGCTATTTTGGTTTCCCAATTATGAAAAAGCTACAGGTAGCAGTTTTCAGTATAACGTGATGCTGCAGTTGTCGCCTGTTTCTCATTAATTTTTCATTCCTACAAGAGAAAGTCTTTCCTGGGAGCACTAAGTGTCAGTGCAAGTCTGTTTCATTCACTTTTCAACACCAGACACGTATTTATTCCTAAGTTTTCAATTCCATTGCATAGCTTGCTATGCAACTTGCACACATCAACCCCAGCAGCAGACAGCTTTTCACCAAAAACTTGTAACTTGACATATACCTTGTCTTGCCTTAGGCTTAAATTGATTAATTCATCTTTCACTTGAGGTAAAGTCTCCCATTTAAAATGTTTTAGTAGGAAAAGGCAGATTTTACAAACTGAACCAGAACAAGGACTTTCAGCATCTTTGTCACACTTTCAAATTTGATATTATGCACAGCTGTTAAGGAAGTCTTTAACTTAATTTTGCTGTTGCTATCTACATGAAGTTTCTGCTTTCTGGATACTCCTTCCTGTGCAAAATATGAGGACTACAAAGCAATGGTTGTCTCAGTCTTTTCTCCTCTTAGAATTCAATTTAAGTCTCACATTCTCAGATTTTTGGCAAGAAAATAGAGTCAGAGGAGTTACTCAGAATATCAAAAACTCACTTAAGAAATTCATTCTAGTACATTACTGAGTGGAACACCACAGAATAGCTTTTGACAGGAGACAGCTAATACTTCAGACGGTAATAACATACTGCGGTAGGTTAACTATGGAAAAGCTTCTAGGAATATATGTGGTATCTGCCTAAACTAATGATGAAGATTGAGAATTTCTTCTAAAAAAAGACATATGCTAATTCAATCACAGAACTCTGACCTCAAGGCAGGGATTTTTGGTTAAGTGTTTGTGGGAAGTCAGACTAGATGATCTTTAAGATCTTTCCTAATCTTCAAATCTGTCTCAAGGAGCACATTCAGATTTGGGGTTGTATAACCTTCATGTACCTCAACGTTTTCGGCATATTGCTGACATAAATTTGTTCTAACTCGAGAGTAACAGGGCAGCTGATCATCACAATATCCATCAGCAGCTCCCCTGACTGCTCATTTTGATGGCAGGACATGAGATGAGAGGAGAGTTCAACCTGGAAAATAAACTCAGCATATATGGAAAGCTGTGCTGAATGGAGCAAAGAGGGGAAGAACCCCCTGCCCCAAATGTTTTGCTCAGGAATTTTCTCATTTTTGTAGCCCTAACAAAGACGAGCTGATTTTCATCTTGACATTCCCCCTTTAATAGCACAAACACTCCTCACGTGCTGAGTTTGGGACAAAGAGCACATAAAAGCAGTGCATTTGGGAGGTTGCTGGAAAGAACCAGTTCCAGGTTAGACTGGAAATGTGCATCCTCTCTTCCAGATGTCACTCTTCTCTGTCCTGCAGCTGAAGGCCAGGAAATGTGAACAGCAGCAGGGCTGCCAGCTTGATTTTCACTTGTTTTGAGGCACACAGGCCTCTTTGAGCCCTTTTCATCCACACAGCAAAGCTGACTTGCAGCAAATGAAATGCTGCATCACATTATTCTGTGAAGAACTGCTGAGAATAACACTGCTGAGCACTTAAATCAAGGAAAGGTATGTCCTTTGTCAGGGATATAAGACACAGGCATGTACCTACCATGTGCCTGGACAGGGGAAGGGGCTGCAGAGCAAAGGGTGTTTAATGGAAGCCATGACATCTCCTTTAAACATGAAAACAATGTCAGAAGCACCATTACACGGCCAGTTCTCTGACCAGGCAGCTGTATGCACCCCACAGTCACACTTCTACAACTGTATTTATCCCGATGTTATGAATTTTGCAGTTGAATTAGTGAATAAAATAAAAGCAACCTGAGCAGTGAAAATTCAAAACTAGTATTAATCCTGTAGACTAATAATATTAGTGACTGTCCACCTACAATGATATATGACAGACAGGGTAGCTACTAAACCATTCAAACCATATATTTTAGAAGTCTGTATAATCCTTCCTCTCTCCCCCTCCTCAAATATTTATTTTCCATAGCAATAATGACCTCAGTATTCAAGGCAGCCCTTGAAGATTAATGACCAGTGGAGGTTAATGGTCCTCAGCTATTCTTCAAACCATCAACTCCTCCCAGCCAGTCATTAATCCACAAGAAATGCCTTAATGCTTCACTTACTACTGCTTAAGCATCAAGCCTGTAAATTTTCAGGGCATTAAATCTCAAAAAGTAACCTTTTTCTCTTCATAGACCTCTATTTCAACAAAGCAGACAGATGAGATGAAAGTGACTTAATTTCACAGGGATTCTCCTCAAATTTACCAAAGAATAGCATTTATTTGTGTTTATTTGCATTTATTTGTTTTGGGCACTAATAAATAACATCTCCTTTCCTGTCAAAATACGGATAGCAAACCTTCTTCAGCCAGCATGTCTTTGACACCTCTATAAATCCGTGTTCTCCCTCAGCTCAGCCCAGCAGGAGAGCACAGCAGAGGATGTGGCATTGCACAGCTCAGGTCACACAACCTGGTTTCTAACACAGCTCTGCCTCTGCCTGTTGGGTAACCTGGGGGAATATTGCCACCTCCAGAGAACTCTTTCCTTTCATTCTTTACCTGTTTAGGTTAAACTGCTCAAGGAAAGGAAGAGTTCTACTGTAGGATAAGGACGGAGAGACCTTGATTTCAGCCCAGGTTTCTATTCCGTACTTCAACATAAACAATTACAACAAATCTCTTCCAAGAGCCTGTTAAACTCAACATTCCCCTGTACAGAATTTTGTACACTGAAGGTACAGCATGCAAAAATCATTGAATCATGGCATGGTTTGGGTTGGAGTGACTTGAAAGCTCACCCAGTTCCACCCCCTGCCATGGGCAGGGACACCTTCCACTATCCCAGGTTGCTCCAAGCCCTGTCCCACCTGGCCCTGAACACTTCCAGGGATGGGGCAGCCACAGCTTCTCTGGGCACCCTGTGCCAGGGCCTCCCCACCCTCACAACCATCACAGCTCATCACCTTTCCTCCACACCATTTATTAGTCTTTTAAAAAGTCATGACAAATTATTTGCTTTATTGTTCCTGGATGCCAACAGAATAAGCCATCAAAAATGGCAAAAAAATGAAGTCTGTCTTTAAACAGTGACATCATCAATCACACTTAATCTATATCCATTCAGAAGGTCAATTATACAAATGTATCTAATTTAGACACATTTGATGTACGCAGCCCATCAATCATCTAAAGGGTAGCCTTTCTTCACCCTTTTCTTTCCCTTTCTCTTATTCTTTTAAATGGACATCAAGTTTTACATTCTTTCCTTATTGTAATGATCTTCCTAATAGGATATTTTTAAAAAGTGTTCACAACTCTGACATTCAAAAGAAAACAAAAAATTCTTTGTAGGGTTCAGTGTCCATAGATATGACAAACACAGCAAGATTTCATTATTCCTCAATCATTTTCTTTGAGGAAAACACCACAACAGATTCAGAAAAATGTTGACATTAAATTTAGAAAAAGACTAGACATAATATCAGACTATTATCATGCTCATTTATATTGGCACTCAACGAGCATTAGTTGTGAAGGCAGCAGGGCTGGCTGTCAAACGTGAGCAAATTGACAAGCTATTAGAGTGCCAACTGGAGGGATTCAATTAGAACATTTACTCCAGCACCAGCAAAGCCTTGCTTTTAGGAGAAGGCAGAAATGTGGTGTCTGCTGACCGGGAAATAAAGATAGAAAATTAATAGGCATAGACAGAAATGTAACACTTCCTTTCTGCTATAAAAGCTACAAACAAAGAGATTAACTCAAAAATATTAACTCTAAAAAAGGTAATATCCATCACAAATCAAAGGAAAACAGCGTGGGCACGCCTGTGTCATGGTTCTGTCCCAGAGACTGACAAACTCTGTGATCCCCTCGAAGCTACTCTGGGATCCCAATCTTGGCACCCTTCAGCCTTGGACACTGACACTTTGACACTGACTTTTCCCCCAAGTACTGGGTAAACTTCAAGAAGAGCTGAGGAGTTTTAACAATCTCTTAAGACAAAATAACATAAAACTCACAACCCAAACCTGACAAAACCTTACCCAGATGCATCTTCACAGAATATTCTGAGTTGTAAGGGACCCACATGGATCATTGAGTCCAGCTCTTTAGTGAACGGATTGAACCCCTGATATTGGCACTAAATGAGACCATTCCCATTTCCTTACTATCATCTTTTCAGAGTCTCTGCATCGTCCAGCAGCAAGGTGTTGAACAGAGATGTACTTGGGTGCCACTTCCTGCCAGGGAGGTGGATTTGGCTCCGTGTTCAGAAGTGCCACTGCAAACCGGGGCACAGGGGCTGAAAGGACAATCCATAAAGGAGGAATGAAAAGATGTTAGGAATACAAATTCCCTCATGGGAAAGGATGAAAACTCAGAAGATGTGCAAGGAACTGTACAGGAAAGTTTGGGCATACTGAGAGAACACATTTGAAGCCAGATCCTGTTTCCACATGCAAATCTGGAATTATACCACAGCCTATGGAAACAGCATTTACCACCTGCCATCTTCTGTGCATGTGACCAGATCACTAATTCAACCCCAAAAAATACCTGTGAGGAGTTCCAGTTACTCACTTGACAGACCATGAAATATCTTTCCTTTTTCAGCCTACTTAACTTTTAAAGTTTTCCAGATAGATGGCTTGCACTTTATTTCAAATATGAAGTGATTTTTGGCAGGTCTCTGCAAACAGAAATGCAGACTGAGGAAGGGAAGAACCTGCTCAGCAGACTCCTTGCCTCATCAGGAAGGGCACACACCGAGCTAATTTCAGGATCAAAGTCTCACACTGTAGCTCCTGCTGACAGGATTTTTTTTTTATGATATTCACTTCCCTTTGTTTTTAAAAATGTTTAGCTCCAGTTTTACTAAGATTAAATAATTATACTCCCTCCTTCATGTTTACACCTTTTATACACTTCAAAATGCTCAGCATGTCCCTCCTCCCAGGGAGTATAATTTTTTACCACTTCCTTATAACCCTTTCACCCCCTGCCTCCATTATTTTTGATGTTTTCTTTGATTTATTCAGACACAGAAGTTTGACGGAGGAACAAAATGAAGGCATTTATGCCAGGTCCAATTTATCAAAATCTACACAAGAATGATTTCAAAGAACAGGAAATAAAAGTTTTCCCTTCTCACATATTTACAAAATGCAATCAAAATTCATGAAATCCTTTAAAGAAATATTAACAAGCAAAAAAGAGAAAACACTTTTACTGTAGCTCAGGATAGGAAAGGTACACTAGAGCTTTAAAAACTCTGGACTGGAGAATAGCAGCAAGATAAGGGAAGTTTGCTTGAAACTGTTGTGATAAAAGTGTGTATGAAGCATGCATGGAAAACTGGTATGTGTGATAGGGAAAAAAAAGGAATAAAAATTAATAGGAGATGGTGTGGGAGCCTCTAAAGGTTTCACTGCTGTGAGCTTGAAGTGACAAAATCTCTAATGGGTGCCAGAGATAGGAATGCCCTACGTGGATTTTCCCCCCATGAGTGACAATAATCATAAAGATAGAGCATCTGCACCATCACATTCTATTTCATGCCATTTACTTGATTTTGGCTTTTTGATGTTGGTCTTTGGAGGAAATCAGTTTCTGTAGAAACAATTTTGTTACTGATGCAGCAGGTGAAAAGTTGTGTCAGGGAAAAGTTAGTTTATGTACCATTTTGAAATCTGAAGGGTTGTTTTGGGTAAAAAAATGACATAAACTGTACTGAAATGTGTGTTCTGTCTGTGGCTGCACCAACTGCCTGACCCAGTGGGCAATCAGTGCTTCACTGCATTGCATCCAACACATGGAGAAAGCTGCTCCCCTCACTCTGCAGGCAGCCAGCAGCTGAGAAAGAACAGTAACTCAAAAATTTCCAGCTCCAGCAGAATTTGGACCTTTCAGACACAGTTCCAAGGGAAGGATTCTGTCTTTGCATCCCACCTCATGCAACAGAGGAATCCTGCCTTCAACAAGTCCTTTGCCTTGATCCTAAGTCTCAAGAAACAGATCATCCCCATCTCACCTATTCCTGATGGTTTTTCTAAGCTGAATGAAATTACTCCAGCTCCTCCTGTCTTCCTAGAATGATTTTCTAAGAAATGCTGCTACACAGCTGTTGTGACCACAGGAACCCCGCTGTGTTAGAATGAATCACAGAATGGGTTGGAAGGAACCTTAAGACTCATCTCATTCCACCCTCTGATACGGACAGGGGCACCTCGCACTATCCCAGGTCGCTCCAAGCCCTGTCCATCCTGCCCTTGGACACTTCAGTGTGCACACAGTGAGCACTGCTGCAGGCTCTGTACGTGTGCATAACTGCATAGGTGCATTACCTAGAGAAAAAAATCAGTTCAATTCACTCCTCAGAAAAAAAGAAATAAAGAGGTATTAAGGATCCAGTATGATTTTAGTAGATTAATGCAAACCGGCACTAACGCTCCAGTACCAGGAGATTTATAAATAATAGAAATATCTCACTGAGGAGAGAATCGGCTCTTGACTGCTCACGGAAACAAAGCTTTTTTTCTCCCTATGGCAGTTTTGAAATTTCATCTCCAGCTCTGGAAACAGAAATTTCAAAATTATTCTCAGCTAAATCCATAGAAGCACTGACCTTCAGTATCTGTAGTGTTGGAAGAAAAAGACAGTTGCACTTCTGATTGACAGATCCATTGCAAACACAGTCACAGCAGCTCCAGTGTGAGCGTTGAGAAATGCAACCTGAGCATCTACAACTCATTCATTCTAACTTACTGAAGCAATTTTTCCTTGCCAGGAGAATTGCACAATTCAAGATTCAGCCCTACAGATACCAGCAATCAGGAAACCACTCTCACATACGAAGTGATCTTAAGCATTGGAGTGACAAAATAAAGCACATCTTCCTATAAAATTCCCAATCAATAGGCAAGTGCCTGCTTTCAATTAAAATCTTGAACTATCCTTTCTATTTACTACTTGGAGAATCCATAAGCAATTTAGGTAAAATATTAATACTGAAAAAGCCCCTTACACCCTAAAATAAACTCCAAGCTGCAAATTAGGCAAACCTCAACTCAGTGACTATGCAAGTGTGGTTGCAAAGGATAAATCTACTCTGTTCATTCTGGAGAACAGCTTTGTACCATACAAACTTTTCCTGGGAGAGACCTTACTTGAATCTCTCCAGTTTGAGATTCCACAAGTGATTCCTAGAAGCCCTGACATGCCCAGCCCCCATGCAGACCATGGAGCACTAACACGAGTGAAAACCAAAGCACACAAATGTCATAGCCCTTGTCCTGTGCTCCTCACAGTAGTCTCCAAACTAACCCAAATCAGAAAAAGACTTCCAAGTTTCCTTAAGAGCTAGGGCTTAAGAAAGAATCTTGTGATATTACCTGCCTCCATTTATTTTAAGTGAAAAGTACTTAAAAATACTTAGAGAATTGCCTTAAAACTTTTCCAGAACTGGAAAATATTGTTACAGCTTTACGTGCTTTTGCCTCAATCCCTTTCACACCCTCTGCTATCTAAAATGTTAGATAATGCCTCAATGGGTTACCAAGTTAAACCCCCTTGTTCAGGGCTGAAAAGCTCTTGAATACATGAGCAAGATCAAAGCAGGTAAGCTCAATAAACTGTGTAGTCCCTGTTTAGGGACCTGAGGAGCATCACTTCCACAGCATGTTGGAAGTAATTTTCTCTGGTGACACGCTATGTTTTGTCTTACTGAACATTTAACCTCTAGATCTGGACAGCACACATTTGGCACCAGCACATTTCTTTAGGGAACACCAGAATGGTTACTTCAAGTGACAGTTTTCTAATTATTCTGTCAAGCATCAATCTGTGAAGTTCCCAGTTCCTCAGCACCCTGATTGACAGGGCAATCAGCACTTTACTTAAAGCCTCTAGAGCTGTTCTGGCCTGACAAATGCTTTAAAAAAAAAAAACCAACCCAACCAACCCCTCCTCCCCAGTGTGAAACTGGAGTGGAATATTTGACTTCCAAAACAAATCCCCACTTTCTGCAAATACAATTCCCCAAAGTAACCAAAAAATTGCATTAGCATATAAAATGCATCTCTAGAGAAGGAAGAGCTGACCAAAGCAGTGTTCTCTTTTATATTACAATAATTCATTTGCAGCATTTTATTTTGGAGCAAATCAGCTGATGAAAGTACATCAAAAACAGAGAAAGAACTGAGATAGCACAATCATTTTTGCTGAAGTTTTCCTTGCCTTCTCTTAAGAGAGGGAAAAGAGCCCCACCTTTGAAACACTTTTAGCTTGATTCCAAGTTCCCCTGATTTCTGATAAACATCATCTTCCTCTGCTGAGGGTGCTATTGTGACTCTGGGGCCTTATAGCACCTCTGAGTGTGAGAAGTGAGAAAATGGGGGACTTGGTGAGTGATAAACAATGATCCCTGTACCAAGTTCAGGGAACAGTAAAAGCTATTTAGTAGTCATGACCACAATTTCCTAAATAACACGAAAGTGTTTCATGCTTTTTATCCACTGTGTAATTAAATTCAACACCAGGGCTGAGATTTTGACCAAGAAGTTGGCACTAGAATTACACAGGGTTTGATTTATATGCCAAGATGCTGCACCTGAGAATTCAATAGTGGAGTTGCTCTTCTCGGCTTGCTGGGACAATCTTGTATTGGTATTGCTCAACTTCATGCAAAGGGAAGCTCTGTCACTGTACAGAACTGCAGCACCAATACCAGCAGGATACTAATAATAGTTTCTACTGAAATCAAATTTGTGCCAGATTTTCTTCTTTGGTTTGGAACGGTAAATTATGCATCATGGAGGTCTGGTGGCCAGCTTTTTATGGTGAGCGCTCTGAAGTGCTGTATGGTAAAGCACACTCAGCAAGACTAAAAAACAAATGAAATACCAAATCAGGTGTCAAACAAAGGGTGGAAAAGTGCAGCACATTTTATTCCTAATAAGAGTGAGCTGCACAAAATCTCTCTGGATTGAATCTTTTTTTTTTTTTTTTAAAGGACATTAGATATGAAAACATATTCACACGAAAAAATCCTTTTTTTTCTTGGATTTGAGTCAAAACTCCAAATAGTTCTTGACAGAAGGGAATGACAGAGCTGACCACTGATACTACACGTGGCAGAAGGAAGTTCTTTGATAAAAAACCTCACAATGCAGTGGTCAGTAAGGTGGAAGCTGTTCCACTGATCAGGGGCAAGGCTGAACCCAGCTGCTTTTCTTATGGAAATCCAACAGATGTTCAGCATTATTAAGAGAGTTAAAAGAATGTTGCTGATATGTAGACACCATCTTTGCTCTAATTGTTTTTATCTCTTCAGTTCAATTACTTCCAGAGTTTGTATGACTAAGTGAAAACAAAAAATGTATTTGAGATTCTCTCAAAGTAATACACACAAAAATCCCAGAACAACTGTGCAGAGCCCCATGGAAGTTTTGATTAAAGGCAAATCCTTCACAATTCAGAGAGCACATACTCAATCAATGGTTGAAGAGGAAAACCTCCAGGGAGCAGCAGGAACCAAACAATTCTGATAAGGTTTCTGTGACTTTTCAGCAAATAGTAATTTGCTCCTTTATATTTCTTCAATGAGAAGTCAAGCATTGCAGTCCCAAACCTTTAAATCAAATGATTTGCTGGGCATCAGGCATTCAACTTTCACCACCTACTATAAAATATTGACTCTGCACATTCATTCATTTCTACCCAATAATTGATTCTTCTTTTTTTGCCTCTTACAGGCCCATAACAGTATTCTGGGAGGTTGACTTAATCAAGATTTAGTTAAGAAAAAAGAAATCCTCAGCATTTTCAGGTTTTAATCTTGTCTAGATTAAAACTTGCACCACATAAGCATGTATGTAATCTATTTTCTTAATGAGATGTTTTTACTCTTTTCCCATGTTATCACTATTAATTCCAAACCTACCATTCACAAGTGCCACCCATAGTTAAAACAAAGGTTTATACAAAGGTTTCTGCTTTAATCACAGGCATCACTCTGTCACAGGACAGAGCTTTATGCACACTTTTGCTGAACAACCTTCTCAGTGGGGCCCTGTCTGAAGGTGCAGATTTCATGCCCTTTTCTGGTAAAGGGAATACTGACTTCCATGCTCAGCTCACCTGTGAGCCACCCAGAAATCCAATTTTATGGCACTGATAGCAGGATTGCTGTGTTCCCTGCACTGAGGCACCACAGAGTTCTTGGGGGGAGGATGGCAGAGGATGGTGGGAGCCACAACAGCTCCAGCTCCTCTGCCCTGAGCAGTATTTTTGCAGCAACAGAGGCTCCTTCTCCCCCATGTTCCCAGGGAACGAACATCTGGTGCTCTGCAGCTCTTTGGTTACTCAGGCTTACCCTTAAATAATTAGAAATGGTTTCTAAAGTACAGCAACAGGCAGCACTGCATACAAAACAGGCTGTGGAAATGGGCACACAAGTGGTGTCAGAGCAGCAGTCAGGTATAGATCTGCAGATTTACTCACAGATACACCTTCACTGCAGCAAACTGCACGTAAAAATCAAAAAGAAAGTTCTCTTTTTCCTCTACTTATTTGATGAGTAAATTAAGTATGCAAATGAAAAAGAATAAGACAGCCATAGCAGAAGATTCAAGGTGAAAATGGTTTGTAAAAGCAGTCAAATATCTTTTAAATTTGTTTGCAGTAGTACAATACCAGCTCCATCCTGGCCAAACAGAAGCAATTATATGACTATTTGCAACAAGTAAGGCTACCTTATTCTTAATCAACTCCTCTAATTGCTTGAAAAAAAAAATCTGCAAAATGTTTGATATTTTTCTGCTGAAAACATCTGAATAATTTTGGAAATTTAAGTGAAATCTATTTGGACAGACATTATCCACCTGTCTTTCCACATACAGGCACTAATTGCCTTTTAGTTGGAATTTTCCAAGTAGTTTGGCTCAAAATGGTCTAAGCTGTTCCCACAAAAAATATTATGAAAAACTAAGTTTTTAGCTCTTTTCCTTGAGTCAGTTCTCTTCCCCTGAAATGTGTGGTTGTCCACCAACTCCAAGGAAAATCGACAGTTTCCATTAAAAGGATCTCAGATTTCCAAATGAAACCCTTCAGTTAAAGTGACAGTTTCTGTTAACATTTAGGTACTACAAAAACGCAGCTTTGCATTTCCATTCTGCTTTAGAACAGAGACACAGGAAAATGCTTGGGAATTGGGACCCTGTTTTCCCTTGACAAGCAGAGGCTGTAGAGGATCCCAGCCATGGAACCTGTGCCAAAAGGCAGCAGGAGCCCAGTCTGTACTTTCAAGCCCCATGGGATCCTGCTGCCTTCTCCCAGATGCAATCCTTTCCTTGGGCATTCACAACCACAGGTAACTCCCCTGTAATTCAATGGCTTTTCTGTCCACATTTCACAAAGGAATCCATACTGTCATTTTAATAATGGAGAGGGAATGCATTCCTTACATACAGATATTTGAGATTACTTTAGGCTCCAGTGCTTTTAAAGGTACCCACATAGCAAGCAGGAGTTCAATTCTGTTGAACAAAGGGGACAGAGGAGAAACATCCTTTTGCGTTGTCACAAAAGGAGTGGAAAAATAGGGCAGCAAAAATGTCCTGCTTTCTGTTCACCAGAGCTAGGCCAGGATCTGCTATGGTGTTTGGGACAGAAGAACAAATGCATGTGGATGTTTCATATAGAGAGAAAAACTTACAAAACAAATGAACAAAACACCCACAGGAAAGCTATTTCCCTCCCCAAAGGTATTGGGTAGAACCTTAAAGAAAATTCAAAAAGTTGATTAAGCTCAGGGCTATACATTTTATCAATATTAACGTATATTTATGTATTTCACGTATATTAATGTATTTAATTAATACATTAATAAAAGCCAAAGTCACTGAAAAATCAAGTGACTGACACGTGCTCACTGCACCTGACACAAGCAGCACGTAATGTGCTTTTTCTCCAGCATAGCTCAGGTTTGGTGTATGATCATAACCGTGTGATAACCACAAAATCCAGTACACTCACAGAGACAGTCCCCAGGCTTTGCCCAGCTCTGACTGAAGTGGTTCTTTCTGCAGACCTCATCCTTGACACCCTCACACTGCTTTACACAGACTCTGCACTCCACTATTCCCTACTCGGAGTTGTTAACACAACTACTGGAGCCACCCAAATCAGCTGAACCCCTGAGCAACTGCAGAGACTGTGGGAAGATGCCCACAGAATCTGTTGGGAATATTCCTACACACACCCCAGGCTATAGACGTGAAAGAATTGGCCACTGGGAGGTGGAATAACTTCTATTTTCTGCATATTGCTATCAAAAGTAGGAGCACTAAAAGTGGTTCACTTTTCACACCACTCTAAAGAAAACACCTGAATTTCGGGACTGCTGAGTATGAGAGGTACTAAAAATGCAACATCTTTTGAGGAACAGGACTATGTTTACCTTCCTATAAGAGGATAGTTTTTTATAAGATGAAACTAAACCTCTAGCAAAAAGACAAAGAGCTACTCATTTGTGGTAGATGAGGACTTGATTTGCCAACTCCTTTAGTACATGACAAGCTTTAAAAGTGAATAGACTCATTTATTTCAGCTTTATCCATCCACTCAGCATAATAGGTAATAAAATATTAAAACCTGAAACAGGTTTGAATTCTTGCTGAATTTGAGCATGAATATGAAGTTGTGAAATAGTTCAGTCCTACCTGAAGCGAAACAGAGATTCAAGAGAAATAGCTTTTGTCCTCTTTCATTAAGCTGTATTTCAAATAATTTTTGTCTTTTCCAAAACTTTTCCATCACCCTATGATACCCTTTTTTTAAAAAAAAAAAAAAAGTATAGATGTATCTTTACTCTAAAAATCTTAGCAATATCAGGCCCTTCTGTCATTAAAAGATAATTTTATGATGGGAAAATGCTTGTTAATTTTGTCATGGTTTACCATTTTTTCTCCAAATTCAGTCTTATCAATAAGAAAAAGATGAAGTCCTATCTACCTGTGCTCCATCCATCCAGGGTGCTTCTGAAATGATAAGTAAAACCAGTTCTTATTAAATTCACTGTCACAAGAGTGTGCCTAACCCAGCACAAATGGCTGAAAGCACCTACTCGAGATACACATTTCATCATCTGGGCCAGTTCATCAGCAACAGATGGAGGCAAGGTGATTAAATTTCTTCATTTTGATTGAAAGAACAAACACTTTCCTAGACAGCCATAACGCTCACTTAAAAATAACGAGAATTAAAATGCGATTTTCTATACAGAAGAGTTTAAGTAAGGACACCTACAACTTTTCTTTTAATATACTAGTTCCTACCTGTATTATCAGATTATTTGTCTTTCATTCTCCTGTATGTGTGCTAGATAGATGATCTAAAAGTAGATTCATAATAAATTACTCATCTCACCAAGATGAATTACCAAATTGAGTTTCCTAAAATATCTTCTCTTTTTGTCGTCGCTAATTGTGAAATGAGTCATATAAATTTTCAAAATTTAATCAATTTGGAAACCCCAGTAAAGGATTAAACACTTTTCTGATGTATTTTCCATGACATTTCCTTTTACTGGGCAATCCCAAGACATGCAGATATAACTGCACATTCCATTGCACACTCTGGACATGACATCAGGCCTTTGGTGTTGCCTTACNGCTCTCCAAGGACACCCAGCCCGGCCTAGGCCCAAAATGTGTAACCCAGCATCTTGAGAAGGGGGGCAAGCTGAGGGCAAATTCCATCATTAGCTAAAGTTTAATTGGTGAAATTGAGTTGAGATGCCAATGGAGCAAAGCTATAAAAGTGTGAAGAACTCGTGACTCGGGGTCCATCTTGGGTGTAGCCTTTGGCCTGTCCAGGGTGTGCCTCTGAAGGCCTTTCAAATAAATATCCACCTTTATTCCCTTCCTCCTGTCCAGTCTCTGTTTCTAGGTTGGACTCTTTAGGCATCATTGGCAGTCAGAGATGCTGGGAAGGTGCTCAGGATGGAGATTTACTGCCTGGATCCATCACCTTCCATCTGAGGCCCTGCTTTGGGCTGTGACATTACAAGAGACAGGCACTGCCCCATAACCATTCCCAGGTACTTCTCAAACACTTCCCACCGCGGGCTCAGCCATCCTGGCTCATCACCGGATACCTCAGAAAAATCCACATTCTCCAACCCCAAGCACTAACAACCAAAGCCAATAACAAAATCCTTTCTCACTTTGAGCACTAACCAAGCACACCTTCAAACAAGCAGGAAAATGCACCAAGCCTTGACCAGAGAGCAGCTGTCTCAGGGGGCGACGCCGTTTGTGCTCCAAGGAGCTCCAAGGAAATGGAAATGCCTACTTTTCTCTCTCTGTTTTAGAAGGGACAACACTATAGAGAGGATAATTAGCACACAAACATTTCAAATTCCATCCAAACCTAACAGCTCAGTTTGTGTAATGGTTCTTCCACAAATTTGCCAGCATTTACCATCTACAAAAACATTTGTGAATTTTTCCTATTCTGCCACAAAGGAAACAATTATGAAATCACTGCAAGTTTTTCTCTTGCTTAGGAATTTTATTTTCATATCCAGTTTTTAAGGTTCATTATAGCCTACTATAAAATGCCAAAAGGCATTCAACTTGTCAGTGCCCATAAATAATGGTAGATTCATGTTAAAGTATATTTACACATCAATTACTTAGGACTCAATACTACACATGCTCTTGAAAAATATTTTACTTTTGGTTGTAAATCAAGGCAATTCAATTACGCATTTTAAATGCATAATTGTCCTCCCATTTTCATAAATATTGTCAATATGCTATCAGTCTCTAAAAATGCCTCAGTGAAATGAAAGAATGACTTTTCAATATTTTAAGTGTTTTAAAAGACGAATAGTCATTTCATATTAATTCTGCAACACTGCAATGGCACATTAGAAAAACATCCTTGCTATAGTTCTATTAGTCTGTATTTTCTCACCAATGCAGAGCTAATAAAAATGTGGGGAAACTCCTAAATTACTTCTATAAACTCAAAACCTGCAGTACCTTTAAAAGAACAAAGAGCTGCTCCATTGGCTACAGGCAAAGTATTTGTACAAATTTCTGAGACACAAACCACAATATACCTTTGTGAACTTTACCCAGCTTTGCAAGATGTTTCTGTGCCCTAATGGGTATTTTCTACCTCCACAAACTGTCATTTTATGAGAATAATCTTAAACATCCAAAGTCAAGACATTACTGCCCTTACAAAATTACTAATCACAGCTTTATGTTTAGAGCTGTTCTCTGAAACACAGAAAGGAATCTCCAGACCATTCACCGGCTCCAAGGCAGGATCAACTCTCCCTGAAACATCCTGGATAATTGCTTGTTTTAGCTAGTCCTGAAAACTTGTGGTGCTGGAGAGCCTAGAAATTCCTAAAATAAACTGCTGTAGGACTCAAGTACCATTTTTGGCTGGACAATTTTCAGAGCAGCTACCCTGTGCAGCCACATTCCTTTGCTGCTCTTAACCCTTACTGCTTCCTGCCTGCCTGAGGCAGACACTGACCTGCAACACCAGGCAGATTGCCCGGGTTAACTGAAGGCTCCTTCACCTTTCTGTGTCGGATTCCTCTTTCAACCCTTGAATCATTTGAAATTGGAGAAAATGTTGGTCTCTACCTCCCTGTTTACTCCCCCTCAAGACAGAAAGGCCCCTCTATGTGCTATCAGGAGTTAGTACTAAGATGATGTAGCAACATCCAGCTTCCAAAAACTATGCGGAATTTTTCAATGATTGATTAGACAACATCTTACAGAAATGTCAAAGTTGCAGCAAAAAATACAACAGCTTTATTGATTATGATTTTCTTTTTAAAAATTTAATATCGCGCTTGTACAAAACCAGTGCTGAGTACTAAACTGCCAGGAGGACAGGGCTCTGTCATAAGCAGTGAAGGAACAGTGGTAACTTTTATAATTTTCATAGCACTTAATATCTTTACCAAACTATATCATTTTTGATCAGTGTTTGTAGGTGGTAGATGAGTATTACAACTCGCAGAGAGGGGTAAAAATAGCAATCAGAGCCTTGACTTCCAAAAGTGTTCACTAAGTTCAGGTGCTGAAATACCCAGCGGGAGCTGTGAAGGGCCATGCAGAGTGTGAGCACTGCACCAGCAGTTCACATTTGTGGAACAGTGCAACACAGCACACACACATTGTGCACTAGAGCAGCTGTTCAGCTACAGCGTTTAAGAGTACTCAAACCAGCACATGATGCTTCACCCTCTTGTGTGAAGCAGAGAAACACACAAAGGATAAAGAATTTTCATGCTGTGTAAAGAAGAGCTGGGTAATTAAGCATGTAAAGGGTGCGTGATATGTAAATGAGAAACCAAAAAGATTCCTAATGAGTCTGCAAGAACAGGCTTCCTCTGTATTATCTGAAATGACACGAAATCTGATAATTCAAACAAATTCAGTGCTAACACTCTTTTTTATGTCCGCAACTGAATCTTATTTACATTTCCCTTTTTCCTCCAACATTATATGCACACTGACAAAGGCTTCATGTGTGATAGGGAAGGTTATCTGTTCCTACTGATTTAAGGGTTTGCATTATTGTAACTTTGAGAAATCCACTGCTGACAATTAAACGCAGACAAACCGTCCACAGCCAGCCTATGCTCTGGGCTGATGAAATTCACTATCACAGAAATGCGGCATTTGGAATTCTTATACTTTTTTCCCCTAAAACTGGGAGCAGGTCATTGTTTAAAGTTGCAGAGTGAGAGCAAACAGTCCAGAGACACACAAATATAGTTACTACACTCCAAACTGCCTGAATGTTTGGAGATGTTTTGAATGGTCTGAACTGAACTAGCTCATTCAATCTGGAATTAATTCATCCGAAATAAAGACCAAATACATTATACACGGCAACTTTATTTTTATTTCTGAAATCTAAGAAAAGAATATCCCAAATCTTTCCTCTTAGTATAATGTTATCCCTTCTGTTGCCACATAACAGACTGCAAATGTTAAGAAAGCAAATACTAAAAATCCCTGAAGCCAAAAGGATAAACTAGCGATAAAAATGTCTTGCATAATAGGGATGTATAAACTGTATTACTTTCACACCAAACACAGCTGGAAAAGAAGTGAATTGCAAAGTTATGGTTTAATGATATCCTCTTTCAGAATTCTGGTCACTCTCTCAGACGCTTGGGAAAAAAAGCCCCAAAACCTTTGCTTGACACACAACAGTGAGACATCAGTGCCAATAATGTGGTGGGCACAGAGATACATCTGAACTTAAACAGGCAAAGCAAAGTGACAGGAATAAGATTGTCGATTCCATACAATTAAGACAATAATCTGAATTTGGACTAGATAATTGCTCAAGAAAAAAAATTAAGTCTTGTGTGTGTTTGATATTAATTATTCCCTGGATAAGAGCTAACAGATGTCAATATGGAATATTTTTTCCAGAGAAACGTTTGTCTTTCTGTCAATAGTATTTTGCCTAAATAACAAGCCAACAGTTGTCAACATCAATTGATTCGGTGAGTCTTTAGTCATATCATCAAAGACAGGCTTCAAAAAAGGTTTTCAAAGGAACTTTAGCGGGAAAAGAAGAAAAAGAACAACAAACCATGTTGGCCTTCACCTGCCTGTGTTTCAGTGATACTTTCTAATAGGAGTCCACTGCCAAGATCAGGGCTGGAGTCTGCTGATGGTAAAACAAACCTGCTTGCAGCTTAGTTGGCCTTTGTGTGAGTTTGTGAGGCCAGGTTCTGGTAGCAGCGGGAGGAGAGGTGGCTTCTGTGAGGAGCTGCCAGGAGCTGCCCCTGTGTCCGATGGAGCCAACGCCATCAGCTCTGAAACAGAGCCTGAGCCCGTCAGGGACAGCAGCAACACCTCTGGGATAACAGAGCTAAGAAGGGCCCAAAAAACTGCACAACAGCATCTGGAGGGAGGAGTGAGAATAGGAGAGGAACAGCCCTGCAGCCACCAGGGTCAGTGAAGGAGGAGGGGCAGAACTGCCCCAGGTGCCAGAGCCAACATTCCCCTGCAGCCCATGGAGATCCATGAAGGAACAGGTATTTTTCCAGCTTTAGCCTTTCCAAAAAACCTTGTTGAATCCTACAAACAGTAGGTAACCAGGTCTTCAGCATGAACAAAAATAAACACCTGTGGAGCTTGGTAAGGATGTGAGAGCACTCATGGATGAGGACTTGGTGGGGATGCCTGAAGCAGGAATTCACACGTGCAGGGGAGAGCCAGGCACCACCCAGAACCTCAGAAATGCTTTAGGAAACAACCATTTCTACTTCACTGTGGGACAAAGGGGGATAAATGGAACTCCTGCAGTGTCTCCCAGCAGCTTGAACTCCCAGAATTGAGCCATCTTTCCCTTTCCTGCTAGTATCTAAAAAGAGGGAAGGCTGTACATTTCCTGCCAGAGCAGATGCACAGCACAAACTTATAGAAACAAGACAGGCAGGAAGAAGAAAAAGAAAGAAAGAAAAAAGCAATTGGAATTTAGACAGTGAATAGAAAGGAATTCAGAACCATTGCAATGACCTGTCTAACCCAGGAAGTATTGGATATGGCAGACAGCAAACAAGACCAGCAGAGTATAAAAAGGGTCACTGGCTCCAGGGACAGCATTTCCATCCAAAAGCCAGTGGGTAACCTTTTGCAACAAAAACCCTCACACATTTTTTTTTCCCCCAAGAATTTTAGACACTGACAACTGACAGATTAAACCAGCAGCAAACCAGCCCAGATCTTCACATTTCCTGAAAACAATATCCCCAGCTTCACTAAATCAAATCATGGCATACCTCCATTTGTTTATTCTGTTTGTTTGTGGGGGGAGGGGTTCTGTGGGTTTTTGGTTTGTTTGGTTTCTTTTGCTTTTAGCAGTTTTGGTTTTTTTTGCTTTAATACAAATAGACATTTTAAAGACAACTAAAGAGAGAGAAAGAGATCTGTTTCAAAGTGCAGTTGAACATTTCCTTCTGGAAGATTTCTTCTCCTGCAATGTCCTTAACTCCGCCAGCACAACTAAAAGACAGTGCTTCTCCATATTACAGCCCTGAGGCTTTTTTTTTTTTTGTTTACTTCTTTAGTCTCTAGATATTTAGACATTTGCAAGCATTAATTGAATCTCAAGTCCCCAAGAACAAATTTTTGTCTTAAACAAGGTGGGAATCAAGTTAAAGGCCACAGGGAAATGACTGACCAGCTACAACCTGTGAATGCTGCATTAGCCACATAGACTCTTGGGACTGAAACCCTACCATTAGTTAAGAAAACAGAGGATTCATTCAATTATCCCACTGTATATTAGTGAGCTAATGGACATGGTGTATCAGGAGAGCAAATAGCAGACATTTGCTACATTTTCTGAACAGAATGAAATAAAATATGAGATGTTTTGCCTTCTGCATCTTCAGCCAGTCAATGCCAGGAATGGCACAGCCACAGCATAAATGCCTAACCCAGGTCCTTTCCATGCTCCCTTTTGCTTTCTCTCAGCAGCAGAGCTTCACTAGCCCTGGCGTATGCAGCTAGAGTTAGGCAGTAACATATAAGCAGAATGTAAAATAGAAGGATACATTTACAAGTCAAATGTTGGGCACACAGATGTTCTATAGCTGAGAGCTACTAGAATGCCTTTTTGTTTTAAAATTGTTTAAACTCAGTAAGCTTCATCACCAAAATTAATACCTGCTGTTTGTGCTGCAGCAGACAGCAGAAACTACTTAGCACAGTGATAATCAGCAGCTAAGTTGTGTATCTGAGACTTTACTGCACCTGCTTCTCTACCACTAACACAAGTTTCAGAGCTAAATTACATCTCAGGCAAACCCAGATCATCACACGAAGCACGCACTGTGGAGCAACTCAAACAACTCAAACAACAAACACTAGAGACATCAAGGTACCAGGTGCTTAAAAAATATGCAGGGAAAGTTATGACTGCAAAGAGTTTACAATATGAAGCTGCCCTGTGCTTATTTTGTACTGTAAATTTTGTTCCTAATTTTGCCTTGAAATTTTGCTGCAAACAATATCCACCTCTATTTGAAAAGTCACAACATTTTGTCACTTACTGCTGCACAGAGCATACCATTACAGCAATGCAATTGTCACGGGAAGGTGGCATTTAGAAGCTAGCATCACATCACAATGAACATGAGGAAAATTACTGGAATCACAGATAAAGCAAGATAAAGGAGATGAAGCCAGATCCACAAAAAGAAGCAATATGTTGAAATAGGGACTTCAGCTGCGATGCTTAGGTGCAGGAGATGGGAAAGATGATCAAAGCCCTCCGACAGATTTCCTTTAGTAAAAATATCAACAGCAACAAAGTTCTGGCTACACACAAAAGCATAACTCCACGTTGGCAGGATGGGCAGCTGGCATTGCTCCAAAGCCCACGCCTGATCAATATTCTTATAGCAGATACTCCAGTTCTGTCTGCAGAGGGGACCAATGACCTCAACATGCATCTCTAGAAATAACTTCTACTCAGTACACACAGACTGATGTCTTCTCCTCTTGTTCAAAAAAGAAAAGAGCAACTGCAGCTCCATCTGCAAAAGGAAGTGTCAGAATGTTCCAGGCTATGATTCCAGCCTGGGAATGTTAATTAAATACCGACTATCCTGCAGTGCAGAGTCAGATATTTTAGAAACCTTGAGCTTAAAAGAGTACAAATCAGCCCTTAGAATTAGATATTTGCTTAATTTTCCCATTTTTCTCATCAGTCTACTGTGGCACTACACTATTAGGAATGATATTTTAAGCATCTAAGTCTCACAAATTCCATTTTAGGAGCGAGATGTTCCGAGTTCAGCACTGCAACGGCCAGCATTAGCACTCCTGCACTTCTGTGTTGAACTGCCTCGAGAAAGTTCCCACTCACAACTCACCAGCAAACCTGAGTATGGATCAGGAACTGAAAAGTCTGTCCAGTGGTTCATATTGAAATAATTTTCTTCCCAGATCACCCCTTTAGTAACTCACCCTCTGTGTTCTCACCATGATCTGGGTTTTTCAGGGTACTATTCATGGTCCTACTCAGCTCTATTGCTGCGTGGGGAGGCTCCCAGACCAAACCCAACATTTTTACCTTTGGATCAGCAGTCAGCAGCTTGAATGCTTGATAGACTTGTGCTTCTTTCACACCTCCACCTAGATCCAAGAAGTTGGCTGGCTTTCCACCGTTCAGGGATATTATATCACACGTTGCCATTGCAAGTCCAGCTCCATTGACTGCAATTGTAAACATCAAGTGCTTATAATTCACATAGGCAAGATTTGTGAAAAGGCTTAAAATGTATCAGCACAACCCCAGAACATGGCTCCAAAAGTTACACAGCTATTTCTAAATAGGTCAGAAGCTATTCAAGGATATCCAATGCAACAAAGAATTCAAAATATGGTGCATACACACCAACATTTAAGTTTCTTTAGGGCTTAGATGTGCACCTTCCTGTGCACTCGAATGATAATTGTGGAATTTTAAAAAAATCTGATTTTATTAAAAATAAAGAGACATAAAAACTTCTGGGAATAGTGATGTGAAGGACAAATTGACTCCTTAAACTCTTCTCCCACGACTCTGGCAGTAGTAGATGTCTTGTATTGCTGTAACACAGATAGCTCAGTTTTGGGGACAGACCTCAGATGTTCCTGAACCTGCTTTTTATTTTAGATTTGCACTAGCCTAGAAGCATTTCCATGGGCAGGAACATCCTCTAAGCTAGGAAATGTAGAGGAGAATTATGTGTCTCCAGTTTGTTGCTCCTGCTGGACAAAGGCTCCTGTGACACCTGGAACAGAGAACACTAAAAAAATAGTGTAATGTTGGCAATTATTGTTTAGGTTTTGGGGTCTTTTGGTTGTTTTTTTTTTTTTTAAATTGAGATTAAAGTCTCACTGTCACTTACTGAATCAACTGCAGCACAGAATCAGATCAGAATCTTCTAGATTTTGTGTTTGGAGTACACTGAGCCAATACAAATGCTGAGCACTTTTTCACCAAGTCAAGAAAAAACGCCTAATTCAATTAGATTAATAATAAAATGTTGTATTGGCAAAAAGAATTTGTACAAGATGAAAATTATTTAGAGCATAGCTGACTTTTCTACTTATCTCTTCTAAACAGCAGAGTAATTTCTGTTCTACAGAAACTTCAGGAAAATAAAAAACCTGCCATTTCCAAGCAGATTCTTTAGCAGCTTTCCTCAAAGGGAAATGGGAGTACAACATTCATTTGTAAGTGGGAATGTCACATTTATACACACACACTTTTCAAGTGTCTTTTAAGTAACACACTCTTATTTTTTAAAATTAATGATCAGGTTTTGATGAATTTCCTTGTTTTGTTTTAATTTCTGGGAAGACCAATTACATCAGGTTAAAAACTCAGAAATGGAAACCCCTTAGCCTGCCTTCTCTCTGACACCACTCCTGCCCTGACTGTGGGCTGTGGGATCAGCACAGTTTCCACACAATTTTAGTTTCATTCCTGCAAGAACTTGTGGAAGGACAGACAAAACAGCAGAAATACTCAGCAAAACAGAAATACGGTCAAGGGTGGCCTGAATGTCAGATGTAAAAAAAGTCTATACACTGAACAAGTATAAATTTGTCTTCAAATGTCTTTTGGATGTATTTGTTCTTACCAAAGCAAGCAATGTTTCCATCCAGTCCTATATACTTTAAGTCATATTTGGCAGCTTCGTTCTCTATGGGCTCATTTTCAGACTTGTCATCCATGGCAAATATTTCTTTTTGTCTAAATTCTGCGTTGTCATCAAAGTTTATCTTGGCATCGAAGCAAACAACTGGAGAAGAAAATAAAACAACATCCAGGCATTTAGAGTTCCCAGTCAGTCAGAGCTTCTGAAATATTACAGCTACTCCAGCAGGGAGGGGAGCTTGCTTTGGGAATGATGCTGCCTCCAACACAGGAGCAGCTGAAGTTCTAGCACTGAGTCCAGCAGGAAAAGGCGGATTTTCCATAAATCCTCTATCGAGATAAGGCACTGCAAGATCTCCATACCACACAATAAGATTTTCTGTGTTTGCTTCAAACAAAGTTCCTGTACATTATGGGGGCAGTTTTTATGATTTGGACAGGTGGGCTGCAGTGGTGCCTCAGGAGATTTTACCTTCTGTATTTGGAAAGCACGACAGACATAACAGCTAACACCAACCCAAAGCCAAATGCAGTCATTCAGAGCTGAGCAACACAAAATGCTTTTCTTAGCCATATTTTGAATTTCTGATGTTATTAACCATACACACATTATTTCATTAAAGAGCTCAAAAAACCTGAAGCCAACATATGTTAAAAAATGACCAAAATATGACTTTTGAGTAAAGAAAATTAAGAAAGTAAATACAAAACTTCTCATCAATAAACATCTGCTACGGTTGTAAAAATAAATTAAAAAGTAGCTAAATCTCACTACATTAAATAAAAGATACAGAGGACTGGCTAGCAGCCACAATAGTCACATAAACACACCAGTGACAGAAATGCCTGTAGAGTGTTATTTGCCTATTTTCTGACTCATTATTTCTATGGGTTTGCATAGGCAAATGCCTCATTAGATTAAAATGTTCTAAGTAAATGTAAGACTATATACTTATCATATTACTATGCAAGTAATTTCCCTTGTATTATATTCAGATTATAATTACTGACTTAAGCATAATTGATTTCTCAAGGCAAACCAATGAGATTTAAGTGCCTTTAAATGCTGTGTCCATAAAAATCTAATCGTTTTTCTGTCTGCTGGGGTTTTTTATTCCCATTGCCATTGGAACATGTACATGGTACATGTGCACGTGTTCATGAGCATTGCACACATCTGGGCATCAATGACAATTAAGAGGACAGTTTTAGTCTTTGATATAGATACACATCAATTAAAATAAAACACACGATCTTGTCTGGTGGACAAGTAACTCGTTTTAATATCCAGTTTCTTAGCTTAGGAAAAAATAGCTAAGGAAACAGCAAACAAAACATTTACACAAGTAGGAGAGTCTCAGCTGTATATCTTGATTTGCATTGGGTTTTCTTGTTTTGGTTTTTTGCTGTTGATGGGGGTTTTTTAATATTTGACTTGTAACTGATAACAGATTAAATTAACACAGTATCAAATTTCACTTCAGTGACTGCAGTTTTCAGAAAATTTTTCATGAGTGCATATAATAAACCTCTTGGAAGAGTCCAGATCTTACCTGTTCAACCATCATGGGGGAACATGCCAAAAGCAGAAATATCTGCAGTTCCTAATATGCTTTTAATGCACTAGAGCTGCTTTAACTATATTTATAGCAATTAAATAAGACCATTTTTCTTCAAGCTTTCAGGTGCTTAAATTGCTAAACCAACTCAAAGCTAGAGTACAACTGCAGTTTCAGAGCTCTGTTTACCTTACACACAAACATCCTCAATGTCACATTAATAGAAACTCATTTCTACAGAACATTCATCTTTAACAAAGGCCGTGCTGTATAAAGTAGCAGCAAAAACATGTATTAATATTTATCAAACCATTTTCACTATCAAAAGCACATTGTTACATGCATGATAGATTATACAAATGGATTTTTCTTCTAAACAAATATGAAAGAATGCTCCAACACTTATATTCATGAAGTACTTCTGTTGTTTTTGTTAGCGGTGTAGAATTTTTGTCATCTGCCAATCCAACAGTTTACACTGAGAGCAAACAAAGCAAAAACAAACAAACAACAAAAAAAAAAAAAGGAAGTTTCAGGCTTCTGACCCACTAAGATTAACAAAGAAATTGTTAGGATATTAAACAAGGAAATACATACAACCTAATGGAAATCCACACAAGTGAAAAACACAAAACACAGCAAGAAATAAATCCATCTTATCCATTACTTTGACAAGAATAATGGGCTTCATACAGAGACTTATATTTTATCATTAGGAAGAGCTGCATTAAGCTACTGAAATGTTCTTCCATTTGTTTTATCTTTATTCTTCCTTAAGACATTTCAGATGGAGAAACTGCTAGCACAAAAGAAATAAGCACAGGAAGACTCCTGTGCATTTCTGCGAGCAAGATGGCTTTCACAGCTTGAAACCCACTCTGTTTCTGCTCCTCAGCTTCCTGGATGCAAAACACATGGGGAAAAACCTCAGAGAAAACAGCATAAAAACTCCTACCCTCCCTCAGATAAAGCCCTTCTCACTAAATATGCACAGCCATTCCAGAAGAGCTAACTTGGTAACTTACCCAAATCTTTATTTCCACAGTGCCACCTCACAGTACTCCAGCAAGGATGCAAGGTGAGCATCACCATGGTTCTTTCCAATGTTTAAGGACCACATTCATTACTTACTGTCCTCTCCCTCACTTGCCTCTGCTTGCACACCCAATTTCCCCTCTTGGTACCCACCAAATAAGCCTTCAGCACCTCACTGAAATGAAACAAGGAGGAGGTAACTGTGATCCCCCTGGATCAGCCCTACTCTATTTCAATACCCCACAGGCATCTTTAGTTCCTCCCCTCTTTACCTTTGCCTAAGTTACTTGGACAAAAATGACATAGAAGGAAAGGTTTCGGTTGGAATACCAAACATTATAATGAGGTGAAAGCTAATTCAGCTCTTTATTTTTACCCTACACCTCCTCAGCCCTGTAGTCATGGTGCAGGCAGATCAATGACCCTTTTTCTTCCCAAAGGATGTAGCCAAATGTTCCAACTGAAATTTGTCCCGTGCTCTAGCAGGCTGCAGAGTCATGCACTTTAAAATTTAAATCACCCATGTGAATGCAAACATAAAAGAACAAGGTTCTTTCCACACAGTCTCAGTAATTCTAGCAGCATTAACACACACACACAAAAACCCCCCAAAAAACCCACAAAACAAAATCAAGAAAAACCCAACTTTGTGTAAGAGCAGAAGAGAAGAAAATGTTGCTGTCGCTGACCAAGCAGAACACGTAGAATCCAATACTTCCAGTATTTGGATGGAACAACAAAAGGTATTGAAATATAAAATCTGCCATGGGAATATTTATGAATATTGCTTAAATTACATTACAAAATGAAATTAATGCAAAGCTGCTGCTACGTCCTTCTATGCAATTTAATTTATAGCTTGCATAAATAAAGACTTATAATGCATTCATTTGTTTCCTTCAATTTCTTACCTTGCCCTTCTGGAGTTTCACCAAAGGGATTGACTTCAACCTGAGTAGCATCAATTTTCAAGAAAAGATTATACAGCTTCTTAATTTGATCTGCTGCCTAAATGTGATCAAATTATTCACAATTACCACAAAGAAAAATAAAAGTTCATGTTTCCAAAGCAAAGATAAACCATTATCGATTATTTTTAATGTATTATACTGCACACTAGTTCTAGATAATTACCGTTTTTATTTCTGTTTTCTTAACCATATTCATATAGTCGCTTACATTGCTGTAATGTAGCTTTATGATACTGTGTAACATTTAGTAAATGTGCATTTAAAGACTGCATGAACTGGAGATTTTCTACAAAATAGTGCAATTGCTATGACAAGTTTGATTTGGGAAGTGACTCTTAGGCACCAACACAATGAAGTATTCTCTGCTACGCCGAGATCTGAGTTGCATTCACGTTAACCAGTCTAAAGTCAGAAACCACAAAGCAGTGACTTTAGAAAAAGTACCTGTTTCTCCCTCCTACATCAGTCTGAAATGTTTTCTTGAAGAACTTATGTCCGAAGCATGCTTGTTTACCCATTACAAGATACTCTTGCTTGTTCCCCATTACTCCTCACCCTCTATCTCCATGCCCCCTTCCGTGGCCCAAAGGACCACCACTGACTACTAATTTCCAAGTCTTTTGATCTTTTAACATTCTTCCACTAATAGAACTACTTAAAAACAGCAACATGAGCGTGTATAAAAAAATCCCTTTGGTTCGTTACACACTGTGAACCTATTAGCTGAAATAAGTTTGCAGATGAAGTGCACTAATAAAGAACCACTCATTTTTTTTCTTCTCATTACTGATCAGCTAACTGAAATACACAACCCAAAAATATTTGGGACCTCTCCAGATAAGCAAAATGAATTAGAATAAAGAAAGCATAACTCAATTTTCTCCTACAAGGTCAGTCATGCAAAAGAAAACACTACAACTGGAAAGACTCAACCCCAATCCCAGTTTTGCCCAGAGAGGTTGTGGAGTCCCCATCCCTGGAAGGGTTCAAGGCCAGGCTGGATGGGGCTTTGAGTGACCTGATCTAGTGGAAGGGACCCCTGCCCATGGCAGGGTAGTTGAAATTGGATGGTTTTTAAGGTCCCTTCCAACCTAAACCACTCTGTGACTCTGTGATAAGATTCTTTGAAGACTTACAGGTGGGAAGCAGCACACAGATTGCTTAGGAAGCCTCCCCTGCTCAAGAGTTACCAGTGGAAGCATTCTCAGTGGGCTTGACTTAAAAAAATGATCAGTTGTAAATGTGCAGCAGCTTCCTTGGCACAAACACTCAGGCTGTCAAAGAGCACAGGGGTGAGGCTCTCAGCAGTGATACCAGGGAGGGAGCCCCACCATGAACCCCACACCGACTCTGGGCCACCTGAAAAGCTGCTGTTGCCACAGTCCTCTGCTGCAACTGCACCACAACACCAGAATGACTTCATTTTTATTAAGGGCTGCTCCATCTTTCAGCACCTGTCTGAATAAGGCAGCTTAATGCAAACACTTCTCTTTCTCAAGGTCTACAAGTACTGAGCCTCTTCAAGGCAAAGCAGAAAATCCCAAACTAGAACTAGAGAACATATAACTAAATACTAGGATTTGTCTGGATAAAAACTATATTCCCTATGCTTCAGTAAATTCCTTTTAGTTGACAGCATGAGGAACAAAATGCATTCCTGCAGCATTATTTAAATGTGTTGTTTAAAAGGCCATATATATATTGCTGTTAATTATTAAGTACCAGAACTCTTCAAGGGTTGAAAGGTTCTACATAATCATTCCTCCTCATTAGCTATGCAGCTAAATCTTCAAATGTGTGTTAATCAACTTAATCATTATGCATTTGTTAATTGCACGTTAGGATAGAAAATAATTAAAACTGCTGAATTAAAAATAAAGGAGTTCTACAAAAATGACAGTTTGATACTACAGAAAAAAACCAGGCCGAAGTAGCTTAAATGAGCTCTCTTCTCTGCAAAATGATTCACAAAGGCAAATATATATATTCAATAAATATATATATATTTGAATATAAATATAATATATTTCAGAAATACTGAAAATACAACAAGCTGGCAGCCCTTTGTTTTTGAGTTAAAGATTAAAAAGTTTTAAAAGGTTTCAATCACAAAGCCAGATACATTTTTATTTCTCCCTATATTAAGAGCCAGTTTTCAAAACCAGCTCTACCCATACCATTCATGGAGCTCCAATGGAATTCCAGTGAAAGCAAAGGAGTCCCACATGGTGGAACAGCACATTGCCATCGACTGCTTCAAAGACTGGGGATTCTCACTTTAAAACAATAAGGAACAATATTCGAAATGCTAAAGCCTAATAAAAATTACATAGGTGCAATTTAGTATTTACAATGTCAAAGTGATCCTGATTTAATGGATACTTGGCCTTTCCTGCCTGTAGGAAAATATTTATCATAGAGCTGGGCTAAAAAGTCTTCAGCCTAAACCAAGGGAGTAGAGCCAAGTTACCTGCTGCTGCAAAGGTCCTTGGAATCCCAAATTTTTTGCCATCTGCAATGCCTGATGATCCTTTATGCCTTCAAAAATATCTATTTCCTCCTGCAACAGTTACATGCATAAATATAACTAAATATTCAATCTGAATGGAGTTTTATAACTTCAAAAGGAAAACACTTAGTATACATGTGCAAATTAGTAATTAAAGCCTGGCTGTTTGCCAAGGCTCCCCCAGACTGAGGCTATGGCAGCTGCCTATAGGGGATGTTATAATTACCACACTGACTGTGAAACAGCCCTTCCAAAAAATATATAATTCTTCAGGGTGGCACGCCGACAAGACAATGTGACACCAGTTTTCACTTTTAATTACTGTACAGATGGCATTGACGAATATTTAGTCTGTTAATTTTTATGACATATTTTGGAATATTTTCAAGGCAATGAGTGTCACTGCCCAGTAACACTGTGAAGTTTATATAATTTTAAAATGCACATTAAATATTTTTACAATTTTTTGAATAATTATACTTGATTGTATCAATTATTTTCTCAGCTGAATAGCTTGTCTACTCATTATCTTGCCACAGTAACATAAAAAATACTTCAATGTAGTCATCGTTAAGAAAGTGATTACAACAGTTGTATTTCAGATGCAAAAGTCTTGCAGGTACAAAAAAATAATTAACAACTCTGTCAATTAGAGAAAAACAGCCACAGAAACAATAAGTATATTGGCACTAACCCACTTGTGAAAAAACTGTGTACCTTCCTGAAAGTGAAACTCACTCATAAAACATTTCAGATACGAAGTTTAACATATCACATAACAGCCAGATTTAAGATGTTTTCCTAATTGAAAAATTCTAATAAAATCAGATGTTAAATATGCTTCATTTACTAGATGACAGGTCTGACCCTGTATTTGATGAAACACTATTTTTATGGTTCTTCCTGTCTCCTTTCCACATGGAAGAAGGAAAAATGGGAGGAGAAACGGGGAAAAATATTCTTTTGGACAATTGACAAGGAAAACTTTTATTGTAAAACATTATTTCAGTACCTTAAAGATAAGTTCTGGGCTAGTTACTGCAACTTCTTCTATGTCCACACCACCCTGAGGACTGCCAACCATGACAGGTCCGTTGCAGGCTCTGTCCATCAGAATTGCAAAGTATGTTTCCCTGGAAATATCCAGCGCTTCTGCAACCATCACCTAAAAATGAATAGAGGGAAGAAAAGAAAACATCAATGGTTCTGACTGGTCCTTCTGCTTTGCCTTAAAATGCAGCAGTTTGATACTTGCTATCCTGAAAAGGATATTTGTTTCACTGCTTTTACTGCAGTCCTACAACCCCCTGATCTTTTTCCCAAGAAATCCTCTCTCCCGGTGTAAGAGACTCCTCTAATGCTGCTCTTCTCACTGGGGCATGCAGCCAGCAATGGAAACCACGAACACCTCCTTGTTGGGGTTTTTCCAAGAGCTGCTGCTGTGTCCATATCACCTTTTCATCCCAACAAGCACTTTAATGTGCTGCCCCCAGAAAGACCTGAGTCACAAAGGGCTCCCTTTGCAGATCACACAGATACAAGGACTGGTACGTTGGCTTTCAGATGCATCTCAGCAGTGCTGTTCCTCACCAGTAAACCTCAGGCTTAAGTTCTCTCCCTTATTCCGACCAAAGGCCACCCAACCCTTCTAATCTCTGCACTAAATTCCTGCCCTGCCCAAGTATTTGCTAAGAAAATGGGTTTACGGATAATTCTGCCATCCAGCGTTTTACCTTCAGTTTAGAGAGTCAAGCAGGTGTGTGTCCTTCAGATACTGGCACAATCTAGAAACACAGATATTTACTTTTCTGAAGAGGTACTACTTTCTATTTATTACTATAAGCCACAGAACCATTTTGTACCAGTATCTGACAGACACCACAGCACAAACCAGAAAGATGATTCAAATCCCACGTTTGGAATCCACAAGTAGCATATTAAAAGTGACGGGAATTGGCCCATATAAAGTCTTTGCTACAATTTTTTTCCCTCCTCCCAAAAACAACACAAACTCCTTTCCATTTTAGCATTGCAATAACTGTACCTTCCTCTTCACCTGAACTGTTTTTTGCCATAGTTTAACAACAGCTATTGAAGCTATTTCAGAGACTGAGTAGTTTTACACGTGCAAAGGACTCACAAAACTGTTCTGATATAAGAATACTAAACTTCCCAAAATATTCTTAATTTTAGGAAAGATCTGCATATGATCATTAATAATTGTTGCCTGTGATCATAACACATGCCATAATCTAAGGTACAACGGCTGCAGTTCTGCTCTGCACTACAGTTTTGCTTTTCAACCTGCAAGTGAAGCAGCCACCTCTGCAATTTAATTAGCACTACATCCTTCCTTAAGAGACCTACTATTTCCCATCTTTCAATGGAAGTGGTAGAAATCAGGAAAATCACTTCTCAAATTCTAATATAATTAAGAAGGATTAAGTGGCAACATCTTTCTAACATGGTCTGTTTATGAAGAGACAGTTTTGAACAATGACTGCAGATAAAGATCATCACTGAGTGTACTACAAGGAGAAATTCATTCTCTCAGTCAGCAGATCCAAGAGGCATTTTTTTACCTGCAGCCTTAAAACTCTGCCTACCCAGCACAAGGTGCTCCATCAAATGAGTATTCCTGGGGTTTTCATAGTTCAAGGACTATAAACAAGACAGATGCACTATACTTTCACCCAAGTCGCTTTTTTGACATTCTATTCCAGAGTACATAAGAAAGAATGTAGGGGCTTTCTGCCAGGCAGTATGTATTAAAGAAGAGGAGAAAAAAATATAAGAAACAAGGAATCAAATAAAGCCCTCAGTGCTCAGAATTGAAGGAAAGATGAAATTTCTTTATGGTCTTTTTGAGTTGGAAGAAATTTGCTTTATAGTAATTTTGTTTCCTTCTACTTTTACCTTGCTTTATTCATACGACATAAGGGAACGTAAGGGAATAGTTCAAATAAGCGACTGTTCAAAAGGAAAGTAAAGAAAGCCAGGGTGAAGGAGAGAACCAAGAATGCAGAAAACTACTGTACTACTTAAAAGCCTCTGCCTATTTTAGTCTACTACAGAGGGATACTAAAAGACAACTTCAGAGACATAGCTTGGCTACCTGCCAAGATTTGTCAAATTAACGAGCAAGGGTAGGGAAAGCATCCTTTATTTGCTACTATTTTTACCTGCATCCATGATTTCACCTTCTTACATATCCTGCATCAATGTATCTGAAAAATGTGAGTCAGTTGCTTTAGACATAAGTCAGATAAAACCAACTGGACCTACTGGATCTTGTCAGAGCTGTTCAGAGAGTTTGTGGGGAGCTCAGGGTCAGGGCCAGACTTAGGATGGGAATACACTCAACAAGTTTTGAGGAATACATTTGCAGGCACAGCAGGTGGAACTAATATTATTAAATCAGGTATCTTCAACTGCAACTTCCAACTGGAGTGACTGTCCTCACTGTTGCTAATTAACAGTGTCAACATCATCATATAGTTCTCTGTCTTAATTCACAAAACTACTGAGAGTCTACTTTGCAGTAGGCAACCTTAGAGCAAAAACTGTCAGATTGTGAAATATCTCCAATTTCTCCCAACAAAATAACTTTCCTTCACCATCCCCTGTGTTTGAAGCAGAGCAAAGCCAGGGAAATTGGTGTTCAAGGTCTTTAAATATTATTTTTTTAAATCTACCTATCACTCACATGACAGAACTAATGCAAACACATTGATGAACAGTTAAGAACAGTGAAATTGAATATACAGACTGTTGACTCTTCTCACATTTTGTCTGTTTTGCTTTTGACAAAGAACATGACGCATCATTATGTGTTTACCATATCATATCTATATTTAAAATGTCCTGGGGAGAAATCAGGTTTGATTAAAACTTCCTGACAACTTCAAGTGTTCCTTCTCTGTAACAAATCGTTACCTAAAAGTTTAAGTCACACATCTAATTTCACAAGGGTAACTGTAACAGCTTTTTTTAAACAGAATCAAATATGCAGAATGTTCATTCTGTTACTGCTCAGAGAGAAAACACAGGTAGCAAATTCTCAGGTTGTCATGATAAGAGAAGACTGTCATCACAGATAGCCAGGCTCTCCAAATTCCAAACTGCCATAGGAGGATTTTATGTAAACTCACAAAACAGGTTCCAAGTCATGAGGGAATTGAAGAGATTGCTATTTATTTAAGAAACATCAATCTGAAGACGCACAAACACACTTTAAATTCTGTAGCAGGTGCACAAGCTGAGAAAGAAAGCTGAAACCACCATTTTCTGTTCCATAATTATTCTAATAGTAGAAATTATCTACCTTTTATACCTTCCTTACAAATACATGTAAAAGGTACATGACTTCCACTCCCTGACTTGACACTAGCTCATTGATTGCCTCACAGAAAGTGACATAATAACTATTTTCCTTCTGAAAAATGCTTATACTTGAATTTTTTAAAACATCGGAGTGTTTTAAACCACTCAAACTTTCCCGAACACTGAAAAATTTAAAAAGCACAAATCCTAAAAACATGTCTTTTTTTTTCTTGCTGAGATGCAATTTTCCTTAAGTACAGGTAGACACACGAACTCTTTCATACATGCAGAGAGAAAGCACGTGCCTTGAAATAGAACAAAGATGCCAGCGATTCATTCTCATCTTCCCCACTGCCTTCAGCAAGCCCAAAGAGCCTCCCTCTCATTTTCAATGCACTAAATTCTTGCTGCATTGAATGACATCTCAGACATAGCTACATTTATACGTTTAATAATATTACTGTAGTTTGCCCCTTGATTAAAATGTCAGAGTTTGATTTTGTAGTCGTGACAATACAAACCCGAGCACCTCAGCTCCTCTAACTACCTTAAAGATCCCAATGTGAGCTAACTTTGTAAATGAGAAATGCTTTTAAAAAAGACATAATTTTGCAGGGAAGTAGTTTTTGATGACCTAGTGCATAATTTTAAATATGCTTTCTTCACTATCTAACAAGCATAACATTGTGCAAACTGCTACAAAATGAATTAAAGCAGGGTGTATGCTCTTACCATTAATTACTAAGAATCAAGAACTCAATACCAAAAAACATAAAACATACTAGTTCAAAGCCAACATACTTTTAAAAGCCAACTCTATAATCAGAATGAAAGTCTATGACAGCAGATGATCAGCTTCTCCCAGTGAAAAGCATCCCATTGGTTTATCACGGATCAACATTAAAATATATTGCAAACCATGTCCTGAAAGGTTTCCCTGGAACTCTATAGCAAAGGACAAATACCCAGTCTCTCAAAGCTGTACATAATCCTGTACCACCAAAATAAATATCTGAAGTTCAGTAGTGCAAACTTCACCTTAAACTTCACCTGTGCCCCTGCTGCTTAGTCCTGCCCACTGTTCATTCATACAAACAACATGTGGAGGGTGAAGAAAGGAACCACAAGTTAAATATTCTATAGCTACTCTATACATGGCACAGAAGCCATCCTAATATAAATCCTTTGAATAATCCATGTCAAAAACCCCCAACACCCACACCCTTCTTCCATTTCTATCAGTTTCAAAGAAAATTAGAAGTTTCTTTTCCAGAACTGAATCTGCCAATGATGAACAGGATTGCAATCTGACAAAAGAGTAGAATTTCTGTATGGATGTATTCAAGGCATGGCAACTAGGGCAAAAGAATACAAAAAAAAAGAACTTATAAAAGAAAGCTGCTTTTACAGTACTAATTTTCCCTTAATATGGGAAAGGGATATCCTTTCCTATATCCTTAGCATTATCAGGATCTCTGACAGACATGCCTTAATGGCAATAGTGTTTCTCCTACTTTAATATATCGTATTTCTTTTAACAACAACTCTGAGGAGTGACGGTAATCTGCTCTCCTTGCTCCCCAGGAGAAGAACTGCCTGAACACCTTCCTCCAGCCCTCATTAGACAGGATCTTTCCAGACAGGTGTTCCTTCCCCTTCTATGCTAATACAGCAAGCTGTTCACAGGATATTAAATGTGAACTGCAGTTCCTTCAGCCCATGCCAAATGATTTCCTGGCATCAGATCCAGCGTGGCTCTTGCCTGCTTACCTGTATGAGGATTCTTGCTCAGTAAAACAAAGCAAGAGATAAAACCAGATACAGCAGATAGGCAATTGCCAAGATTTCCTGACTGACAGAATTTTACTAATTTGAAGCAGAATCTTGCTGAATCTTTTCCTCTCTTATTTAAGCCAATACAGAGCAATTCATTTATCCTGAAGTGAATATTGGTGCCTTACAGAAAGCACCATCACTGGAAAATGAACTCCCATGTGCTACCTCAACCACTACCGTGAACATATTTTAGTCTCTATCTGCAACAAGTAGGAAGAACCTACTGTTCAGACACTTTTTTTCGATTGAGATCATTCTCATGCAAACCTTTCAGTACTTAAAGGGTGCTTACAATAAAGATGGGGACAAAATTTTTAGTAGGGCCTGTTGCAATAGGTCAAGGCTGCTCTAAATGAAAGAAGACAGATTTTGACTACATATAAGGAAGAATTCTTTTACAGTGAGGGTGGTGAGGCACTAGCACAGGTTGGTCAGAGAGGTGTGGATGCCCCATCCCTGGAAATATTCAAGGCCAGGTTGGCTGGGGCTCTGAACAGCCTGATCTGGTTGAAGATGCCCCTGCTCATTGCAGGGGGTTGGACTGAAGGAATTTTAAAGATCCCTTTCAATCCAAACCATTCTGTGATTCATCTGCCACTTTATTAAGACTTGCCCAGACCTGAGGGTGACTGAAATACTAAATATTATCACTAAATACTGAAATATTTACGTATTATTACTAAATAATATATATATATTATTACTAAATTACTGAAATACTAATATTATTACTAAAGGTAATCATGTATCTTCCTATTTCTGTAAGCAGAATGTTAATGAGCACATACAGCTAATGCTATGTGCAGTTATATCATCATTTAGTATGCATTTGATGAAAGATGAGCCTACAACAAAGGATTCCTTTCAATATACATCACAGAAATCAATTTATTTTTCCATCAGTGGGTATACCAAAATTGATGAACAAAATACATACACAAACAGAAAAAAGTAACATTTTCTTTTTTTTTTTTTCTTCATCAATTAGATGCAATCAATCAGGAATTGGAGAAGGACTGAAAAAAAAATCTATGTCACACGTCCCAGCTTATTAACGCAAAAGTGCAGCTGAACACAGTTTTCAACTTTCAAGAGGCCAAAATCTTACCTTTTTAACTGTCACACCATCCTTTGGAGTTTGCTTGGTTGACAGATTGTACCCAATCATCTGTTTAGCAAGCTGTTCAACAGTCTTAGGGCTACAAACAAAGGAAAAATGTTAGTTTATTGAAAGATATTAAAAGAAACAGTCCATAGCTATTGTAAACAGCCTAAATATTATACAAGGAACAATTTATTTTTGTTTTTTCAATTTAAAGTACTTACTCTTTAGTTAGATGAACTCCTCCTTTCAATCCACTATTGAAAATACCTTTCCCTCTCCCTCCAGCCAGAATCTGTGCCTTCAGAACAATTTCCTTTGCCTCTGGAAAAGAAAAGCACACTGCAATTCTGTGGTTTATCAATTATTGAGCTTGTTAGCATGAGATTAAAAAGCATTTCCAGGTTGGACTCTTCTAAAACAAGAAGTAGTTGTTCATAACTAGTGAGCAATGAAACAAGAGTAAATTCATCATTTCTATAAAGCAGCCTTGTCAAAAAAGAACTGCTCAAGGAAGTTAAGGCATGAATATACACAGCTTATTAGACGGATAAATGTGTCATTGTAGAGATCAGAACCATGCTGTTCATGCTACATGGTCTGAACAGCAAACCACACAAGCAGCACAGCTCCATGGCTGACACACTGGCATGGTTTTTAAACATAAATCAGATCATATTTTGTCTTGAAAGCACAACAAAACAATGCTCATCATGGGAAATAAATTCCATTCCTTGCTCTGAACACGTGGAAGGAAATGTATGGACGTGGTTCTTAAAGAAGAAATCCCTATCTCGAAAGGGCAGGTGAGTGCAGAGCAAGGGCGGGAGCTGTAAAAACATTTCATCTGTGAGGCATCACTTGGATCTTTGGCAATTTGAGTATAACAGTCTCTCAGTAACAAGAAAGTGCAGCAAGTCAGTGACAAAAGCAATTGCACCATGTCCTACACTCCAAACAAAAGCAATCCTGACATCCTTACAGAGTCAAACACGGGGGTAAAGGCGAAAAGAAAACCACCAACCAAAGCAAACCATCACTCATGATCTCTGCAGCTCTGGATCACAGCGACTTTCTGAACTATGAACACCTGCCAGATGCCTTTCTACTGCTGTCACTTTGCACATTTATCATAATGGTGCTGGGTGCTTTGCAAAGTCTGAGATCCTAAAACCAGCAGATCATTAAGCGTGCCTAGAAAAGGCTCACTGTTCCCCTCTCCTGCAGTCTGTGGAAATCTGATTTCAGTGGTGTTTGGATTAGATCACACCTCAAACCACAATATTTTATCTAAGTATCTAGAAAACATGAGAATTTGTTGTTAAATCGACAAACTTACTGTTTAATTGGCACAGAGGATACAGATACTTTTATTCAAACACACACAGGCTTTCTAGGCTGTACAAAACATTTTACAGTTCATTAAATGTAAGTTTAGAGGTACAACAATTTTTGGTGCAGACAAGCTCTGACACAGCATCATTTCAAAGTGCCTGTATAATGAATTTTAGCATCTACAAAAAAAAGTTGAACCTTAGAATAGAATAAATAATATGAAACAAATATTCTATTTAACACAGGTATTGTACTTTAACGCAGTAGTAGTAGTAGCAGTACCAGTTACTATTACTTTCTATTATTATTAATTATTTTTAAAACAGATACTGTACTAAGAGATCCTTAATTTCCAAGCTTCTTGAGGCTAAAATCTCTCCACATGTTTATCCATTCAGTAACATTTGACATATATCACTCTGAACCTTAACAGCATTCTCCTTGAAAATATTTCATGCATTCCAATATATTCATGTTCTGGGCTCCCTATTACTCATGCCACTGCAGGGCAGATAACAAGGAAATTTAAATGCAACAAAAAGTTTTATATCAAATGTTTCCTAAGCACACAAATTAAGATGAATTAAAACTATAAATCACTTTTCAACCTGCAGAAGCAAACTCTAAAAATCACAGTAGCTGCTGTGATAAAGAATTTAATATTGTATTGTTAAGAGATGCTGTAAGCATTTAATTAAATCAATTTTAGCTTCCAACCATCCCGACAATGGGAGCTTTGATTGTCAGTGATGGGTGGGATCAGTCCTGGGAGTGATCATCACCCTCATTCCCAACCACCACGTTCCATGAGCACCAATTATCTCCACTGGGCTCCAACAAATGAAGTTAGAGAAGGGAATTAATGTGTACATTTTTATAATCCACTGGAGGACTATCAAGGCAATACAGGAACTTCAGAAAAACAACTATCAACATAAACAAACAGACACGAAAGTGAGCACAGCCACGTAAAGATTAGACCTGAAGAACTAATCAATGCAGCAGCTCAGCAGAGCACAGTGCAGCAGGTTCTTCATGCCCTGCAGGAAACCAACAGGAAGCAATTTAATTCCATAATTATTTGCCCAAACTCTGTAAAATGCAATAAACCATCCAGATCTCATTTTACAGTAACTAGGCTTGATCATTCAGTACTTACCAAGTTGATTCACTACTTAATGTCACCATCTTATTTAAAGAGTTGATTTCTAGAAATGCTCGCAAAAAGTTTTTATGTTCGTTCCTGCCTGAATTCCCAAATTATGTTATGAAAGACTGTGCCAAAACAAAAATGTGGGATTAGCTAGAATATCTGAAGTAATTCACCTTCACCTGTAGGTTTAAGGGAAAAAAAAAAATAAAAAAGGTACCTAAAGTCAGTATTAAACCCATTAAAACCAGAAAGGTGTAACTAATTTCTATTAATACCCTTCTAAAACTGTTCCAGTAACGCTGGAAAAATGTTTAAGCAGGACTGTGTAGTTCCACATAAAGGATTTGAAGAGAACCTATCACAAGCAACATGTCTTTACACCACCATGAAGTACAGTACAACATTTTCAACAGCATTAAGGCTTCAACCAACTTCTGTGTATGGCCACTGACTGACCAGCCTTGCGTAAATTAAAACACAAAGCAAACACAAAAACCCCAAAGAAAACCAAATAACAAACCAGCCTGCTTCTTAAGTGTGCATGTGTGGATTTTTAGTCACAGATTTATAATTTTTTTTATCATTAGAAACAGTACAAAAACCCGACAGCTTCTAAGTGTCACTAATTTAGCAACAAATAGCTGCAAACTGCTCCATGCAGATTAATGACGCATTGCTGGTAACAGCATGTGTTCTTAACTAATTATAACCCGAATACATTAATATCTCAGACTGAGCAGCTCTTGTATTTGCCTTTTTTACATTAATCTACAGAAAAAGAGAGAGGTGCAGGCGTGGTGCTTAGGGATATGGTTAAGTGCTGGACCCGGCCGCATTAGGTTAAATGGCTGGACTTGGTGATCTTAGAGATTTTTTCCAAGCAAAGTGATTCCATGATTTCTAAAGAATCCTTTAAAAAAAATGGAACCAAACTACAGCTGGTCCCTAAGTCAGATGCCAATAAATCAGCAAGACCTTTACTTCTCCAAAGAATACTCAGAATTCAAAATTTCAGAACTGTGTCTGACTCTACATTTCTAAAACATATTAACCAGATTGGAAAGAAACCTTAATTTACTTATTTTTCTGTAATAAATTCAGATGTTTCAGCAGGGCAGAACAGAACACTGAGGGACAAACAGCCTCTACATTGCATCCAACAAGACCTCTCCTTCCCTCAGTCAGCGCTGTGAATACAAACAGCACTGATACTCCTTGCAATTGGAATAAGCTCAGTGCTATAATGAAAGCCTATTTAAAATCAATAAAATCAGTCCTGCTTTTGGGAGCTATGATTACTCTGGTCCACTGGTACTGCTTGCAGCAAAAATGAACAGCTTGTTCTCAGCCCACTGCTGTGTATATTTAACTACTGAATTCTTGATCGTGAAACAATGTACTGAGAAGCAGAGTTCTGCTGGTTATATGCTATGCTAATTTATTACCTGTGAACAACTTTCCATTATTATTGATACGACTGTGTGGCTGCAAATTAGGCATGTTAACAATTACATTAAAATGTGCTGTAGCTTATCAAAAGTAAGCTGCTGTAAAGAACACATGATGTAGGGCTGCACGGGAACAGGCCTCACACACTCCCCTGTTTATGAACAAAGGGCTTCCTACCAGAGAGAACTCAGGACTACTTTGATAAGACCTCCCACACTACAGAATTAGAGCTTGGGACAAAGGGAGGAGGTCTCACATGAATTCCTAATCAAATTTCTGTCTCACCATGTGACTTGCAGTGGTCTGGCTTCTCTGTCTGCAGGGGCTCTGTGTAAATTAATTACTGTCTGCACCTTCTTTAAAAATGCAGAGCCCGTTTCACTATCACATTAGTGTATTTTTACCCCAGTGTAAGGCAGCTGAGCACAGAAGGGTTCACTGCAAACCCCTGACTCCAATGTAAGTACTGCAGCAGCAGCAAAGTGTCCCTGAAACATGCCCTGATCTCTCTTGGAATGAGCTTAGCACACATTGCAAAGCAGATGAGAGCAACCCACTGACACAGGAGCTGCACAATGAAGGCAAATTGAGGACATGCCAAATCAAGGTTTTACAGAAGCCCTGTCTCCTTACTGACCCAAACAGTGAGTATATAAACATTCAGGAGCCGTGGCCATAAAGGCAGCTGGGATGCCAGGATGCACAGGAGGACCCCAGCCCACTGTTGCCAGGCACAGAGTCACTGGTTTCAAGAACTTCACTGGTCACGCTTCTTTAGGTAAAATAATTAAATAGTGCTTGATGAGCAGAACTTTTGGAGCACTTCCTCCTCCCTGAATCCCAAAAGAGCCAGGTAAGGTACAGGAATCTGCAACCATCTCCAAACTCTCCACCACTACAAAGAGGCAGAGGGCAACCTAAAGATGTATTTACCTGGTAAAACTGCTCTGAGGGACACAAATCACTTGAGGGACACAGCTGGACATGTGTAACTTCAAGCTTTGCTTTGGCCAGTCAGGTTTTACTCCACATCTCTTTCATCGTTGTTTAGAATATTACTCCATGAAGGACTGGCTGGGACTCACTGCATGACCAATTCCATTTCCCAAGCATTTATGCTTAACACTGATTTCCCAAAAACAGAAGTAAATTCAGTGCTTCCTTTCCCAAAGCAAGGGGTTTTCCCCCACTCTGCTTAATAGTTTTGCTTTCATAACATGAGATTTAAGGAAAACCAGGCAGACATTGCAGACATTTTCTGACAGCAATTATGCCTTATTTTGGATAGCACAAGAACTATACAGATACCAACAACCCCCCGAACACCTACATGCCATTCCTACTTGTTTCCTCACCAGTGTTGATGCAAACCCACAAATGCTCAAGTGTCCTGTAAGGATTCTAAATAATCTCTCCCAAACTGCATCTCTGCAGCTCAGAGTATTTCTTCCAAAATCAAGGGTTCCCCTTACAAGCTTTGAAAGGGTCCAGCTTGGATTGGTTTTGGGGTTTATTACTCATGTCTAGCTGATCCAACAGCAGGGAAACCTACTTTTTCGGGTCTCATCTGTCCTGTTTTATTACTGTTGCTTCTGTCTTGTTTTAATGCTACCCCTACCACCTGAGTTTCCAACTTCCCTTTGGGCAGAAATGGGTATAATTAATTTTCCAAATATCAACCACCCTCTTACACTGCTCAGGCAAGATCCTGTCGGGTGCTTATTACATTTTAGCACCACTCCTGGCCAGAGACATTCTGTAGACTTACTCCAGCAAGGAAAGAAGGGAGAAGAATAAAAGCAATAAGGAAGACCATAAAAAACATAATACAATAACACAAAAACTGTAGTAAAGCTTAGTTTCCAAACTGAACACTGAATCTGAAAGTTGCTAGAATAACTTTTCACATTTGCGTCTCTTTACACCAAGTTGGTCTGAAATCTGAGACAGCTTTTCCCAAGTGCTGCTACCACTTCCAGTGCTCCCCATCCTCTGAGAACTGCAGGAATGCAGCATCCGAGGCAGCTCCCACACTCTGCCAAGCGAGCAGATTGAGATGAAAAAGAAGCTGTCCACAAGATACCTCCCACACCTACAAAACTATTGTTGTGCTTAAAGGCCTTTTGAATAAAGATAAACAATTGATTCCCCCCCCTTTGATTTTAATTTAAACTCTCTTCCTCTGTTATTTTCATCCTTCTGCTCTGTAACACCAAAAACAATTATGTTCCTACAAGCCTACTTTCTACATTCTTTGGGTTGCAGACTAGTTTAGAATTAAAGTTAAATAAATCATCCTTTTTATAACTCCATACTTTTGAATATATTGTATATTTATTGCTAGATTATAAGCCTCATTAAAGTCTATAATGATAAATTAGTCAGTCTCTTGATTCTGTCACTAGTATTATTAATTGCTTTCATAGCCATTACTACACACTTCACCGGTGATAAAAATTTTAAGGCTAGATAAAATCAGCTAAGCTAAAACTCACTCTCACTATTGCAGTCTTAAACCTTCTCAGAGTAAAAGTAATCAAGTATTCACACATTCTACACTTAAGTTAAACCTGATAAATTACTTACACAGCAAATGGAGCCTCACTAGGTACAGCAGCACCACTATAATGCATGGAAAAATATGCACATTAAGGCAGGGATCCAAAAGAAAGTTCTCATATTGAAACTGTTTATTGTATGTGCTTGTTCAAAACTCCATGGGATATCTTATTTCTGATATTTTTCAGCTTTTAACAGCTTCTTTTTTCAACCTAACTTCTCATTATTTTTTACATAAATTTCCTCTGTAATAGACAAAGGGCTTAGAAAAATGACTCTTTTCACATTTGCTTACAAACTTGAGAGCAGATGTGGTTTGAAACACAATCAGGGAAGTTTGTCCTTTTGTGGAAGAGCACTGACAAGGGAGAAAAAGCTCTTTCTGCCAGGTCTAAAGCAACATCTGCTCTATGGGAAAAACAGAGAAAGGCAATTTCTGTGACCTGCAGAGTCACCCTGGCGTCCTACAGCACATAAATAGCAAATACTGAACAAAAATGGAAAAATCCATGCAAAGGGATCCAGGGTTCTTCCATCATTATACCCAACAGGTCCATTTTTGCTACTTTTAGACTTCAAAATATTCTTTATCTTATGCCCAAGCCAATATTATTTTTCTCATCTTCTGACGATTTCACTTTAAGAGGCTGCAAAAGCAAGCAAAGAAAACTTTTCCTTTTATATTAGTCACAATCCCTATGACCTGACAATACCACCACGGAAGCTTCTCAGGATACTCTACCAAGCACTAAGAAACCTGGGGATGCAAAATCATGTGCTTTAGCAGACCTACTTTCCTTATAAGTATAAAATACATGAATAAATCCCAAGACTTGATTTCTAAAACCGTCGTTCAAAAATTTGTCAGTTTTAACAGATTCTTATCAAGACATTTCTCTCTATCTCACCCATTTCCCTAAACTACAAAAAAAAAAAAAAAATAGTGAAATGAATACACTGACAGTTTTCTTTGCATCTTTACCTTTTAAAGCTTACAAGGATTTCAAGTTTTCCTTGCCAAAATAACATGCAAACCTTTTTTTTTTTTCCTCCCAGTAAAATATATTTTAAAGTTAGCAGACTCAGGCAGATCAACTGTGTCCTAAATTCTTGACTGCATACCATAACACGATTTGTTTTAATACAATTCAGGGAACAGGCTTTATGCAATCTGTAGTGTTGAAGTCAAGCAGCCATTAGGAACAAACACTGTTCTCGCCCCTTGCTGCAACAATACACACACCTGCTTTCCTGGAATGTGTTCAAAATTTCATTCTTTCTGATTATATGTAAGGCACAAAAGACACAAAGCCTTCTCCGACTGATTCTAATTCTTTTATCCATTATTGAACTGCAGAGATGATTTTGAAAAAAACTGTATGTAGTGTAGAATACAGAAAAACCAAGGCACATATATTAGTTTTTTTCATACTTCACTTTTAATCATAAAGGATTTGTTGCAGTTGGAGATATTCTCAAAAATGGAGCACGAAATAAAAAACCCAAGCAAGAAACCAGGGAGTTCACATGGTAAAAATGCAAGTTTATATGAATCGTGGAATCACAAATGGTTTGGGTTGGAACGGACCTTAAAACTCATCCCATTCCAACTCCCCTGCCATGGGCAGGGACACCTTCCACTATCCCAGGTTGCTCCAAGCTCCATCCATCCTGGCCTTGGACACTTCCAGGGATGGGGCAGCCACAGCTTCTCCGGGCAGCTTGTTCCAGTGCAGCACCTCCCTGATGGTAAAGAATTTTTTTCCTGATAAAAAACCTAAACTTACTCTCTTTCATATATGAAAATATGCAGAGAGTAAAGACAACTGCAATGTTACCACCACTCCTTAAGAAGTGTTAACAAATCCATACTGCAATATGTGACAGGTGAACCCTGTTCAAGCAGAGACTTGATAATTAGCCCTTTGCCAAGCACAGTCTTTCCGTACAGGCCTGCTATGCCCAGCAGGATCCTTCAAAATAAGCATTAAAATGCAAGCCAAAGCTCAGAGAAATGTGGAGGACATCACACAGTGGAGGCTGGGCAACCACCAGCCTTCAAAAGCACGAGGAACAGGCCACAGGCTCCAGGGGAGAAATCTCAGTGTGCATCAACTTTAGACCCAGTTTCTGCAAGGCTGCCAATACTAGGCCAGGACCAAATTCCTTCAAAGGGTTTCATCCTCTCTTGCTGCCTTGTAAAGGCTGAGACAAAGTGACCTGACAGGTAACCACGTGCATGCACTGCCCCACTTCAAGGGACCTCACTTCTTTACTCACCACCACAGTGGTCATTTCTCTTCTTTACAATAATTTACAGTGACACGATGCAGATGCTTTCATCAAACTGGTAGTTATCTGCTTAATTCTAAGCACACACTAATGCCAGCTTGGCATTTGGGTGCCTGCATAAATATTTCCCTCAGTGGGGCTTTGACACATTTCATGAAGAATTTCTTAATGAAGCTCCAAACCTAAATCTCTTGTACAGTTTGCATTTTTACCCAAAGCAATGAAAATACTTAACAGCTCTTAGCTGAAAATTTACATTTTTAGCAAAATTAACATTTCTCTCCCAGAGACAGTTCCTGTTATACAATTCTACTCTGGCTCTTAGCCTTGTGTCCCTCAGTTTTTGTTTCATGGTGTAGGGCTGCACTAGATACCACACATTTTGCTGTTCAGACCATAAAAAAGTAAATGAATCCACATGCAAAACTAGAAACATGCAAAAGAATAGAAAATTTGGCAGTATTTTGATCTGAACCAAGCTCAGTAGGACTGAAATGTCCTCCAGTAGCATGATTCATTATCCAACTTATTCAGCGGAATTAAGTACAAAGTTTTCAATGTATTGCTGAAATAATTTATCGAGCCTCTGAAGAGAATCATGCTAGACTGGTCATTACCTGGGAAACATCTGGATGGGAAAATGATCACATTGAAGAATTTATGTCTGCCTCAGTAGTGCTAAAGACAGAAAGTTGAAAAGTATTACTTTGGAGCTGTTATTCTACATATGCCCTTGATTCTTTGCCCTGATTTTGAAGCAAGACACTGATTTGCCACCCCCTGCCAAAACTACCCCAAAATACTTGACTTTCCCCTCCCCACAACCAATGACCACCAACAATATCTCCCCAAACTTCTGGTACTACTTACAGACAGAAATCACATACTTAAAAGAGGACATTTTTAAGACCCCAGTATTGACCACTGAGATGTAGCCTCATTTACTGAAGTATTTTCTATTTGAAGAAGAAAATCAGACTCCACAATGAAAATAAACACTATCTCAATTTAAAGAAAGCATCTTTTCCCAGTACAACGTCTAACAGACACCTGACATCAGGTGTAAAAGCCAGATGGAGAAGGAAAATCCAGTACCTGAGATGCTGTGCTGAAGGATTTCACAAGGCTACGTGACATTCAAGTCCTTTTGCAGATAAAAGTGGGACTAAAGTGATGAACAGGTATGGCTCTGGCCATCTGGAGTAGCAATGAAATTTACCCAGAGTGAAAAGAAAATCCAGGAAGAAAGAACAGAGTTGGTTCTAATGTTTCCTTCTTGTTAAAGAGGTTAACTAAGAGGAGACTCTGGGCAAAAGCTCATTCATTTCCAGAGCTCCAGATCTAGAAAACAGAGTTATCCGAGTATGAAACAGACAGAGAAAACTCACCACATAAAAGTTTAAAGAATGCAGGAGACAATGGAATGCAAAAATGAATGGAAAAAAATTTATTTAAAACATAGAAACTCTGCAACCAGAATAACCACCATATTTACTCCTGGAGATATTTTCCTGCACAGTTTGCTTAAAAATCTTCTAAGGATTTCTGTTGTTAGATTTCATGGTATCTAGCTTTTAATTGCATAAAAAATCCTACTGCATTAAGCAGTATTAAAAGAAATATTTTAGTCCTCTGGCAACTAGGTAAATATTAACTACTGTAGACAGATGAAGTTTCAATTGTGGTAAGCACCTGTGTTTATAACTTAATGTCAGATAACACCAGCAATCACTGAGCCCAAGTAATAAGGGAGAGGATGCACCATCATCTTGTTCTTGTTTCCTCATCACATATGTGAAATAGAAGTAATTGCCAAAATAATCTAATACTGGGAAAAGGTTAAGAGGAGACCTATTATAAGAATCTTTATTATCTAATTCAATATTTCAGACTTAATTACTCCATAAAATTACGCCATCTCACTGATCAATGATACACCGGTTAATTTAGATTCAATGCCCAACAAAATTTTGTTTAGAACATAGTTTCAAATCTGTATTACCTGAACAATGTTGTTTTTACAGCTTTATAAGATTACCCAACCTATTCAATTCTTCCTCACACATAGAGCCAAGACATTCAACATAAACCCATTCAGCACACATCCCTAACAGTGAATCCCTGCCAATATTAATTAGCCTTCTAAGAAAAAAAAAAACTTATTTTGGTTATTTTTTCTACATTTCTTTTTTGTTCTGTGATATTTTTCTTAGTTTCACATCATCTGCAGACACTTTTCAAAAATGCTGAAGAAAGGCAATTTAGGGAATGTTCCAGATAAGGGGGGGAAAAACCCCATCCCTCTGTGCTTTTCATAGCTTGGTAATTTTTATAGTCTTTCATCTTGTGATGTATTCTTTTTTCACACCATTGTATTAAAAGTGTTCCATTTTGAATGTTTGGTGGAAGCAAGATAATGCGAACTTTAGAGATTCAGGTCTGAAAACTCACTGCCTATCAGGACAGGTTAAGAGAGAAAAAAATTAGGTTTAAAGTGTTCCCATTACTTATTGAATGTAAGCCACACAAAAAAAGTGCACAGAACTTAGTTGGGTGGACCAAGCAAGTTTCTACTTGAAAGATGAAAATAAAAAATGGGACAAGAGATTTTTATCCTGAGAATAGCCTTTAATTCATAAACCACCTAGAAGAAAATATTATTTACTTAGAACACATGGTAAAGCAAGTGTCAAAATACATGTTGTATCCTTGATTTTTACCAGTAGCTTTTCAGCTGAGCCATTTATGACCACGCCCAGCACCAACACATGCAGCTTCTTGGCTCGGCCTCTCTCTGCCACTTTGTTTTCTCAATGGTTTTATAAGGAATTGCTTTTTATTATATGCAGCTACAACATGATCCGTATGAGGACACTGGACAAGCTGTTAGCTCCATTAACTTAATAATAGATTTCTGAGTGTGATTTCCTATTAATTTCATTTTCCTCATTCCATGAGAAGCCAAAATTACAGACAGCCATATGGTGCTTCATAAACAACAATTAAAAGTTATTTTCTGATTTTTAGGCACTAAAAAAAGCCCATAAAAATACATATGGTTGGAATGATATAAAGGAAATTATGCTCTGGAATGTCTGCACATGTCTAAGATGCTCCAAATGCTTCCTCAGCCTTTTTCCCATTCACACATTTCTGGTCCATGCCAGCCACTGGAGGTTACAATTAATCAGAGTGCATGCCTCAAAGGTCACAATTAAGATTTTTCTTCTAGAAGTGGAACTTCACAACAACAGCTTGTGCGATTTGTGTAGCACAATTTGTGTTGTGGCTCTGATACTCTTCACCTTTGCCCACTCCAAGGATTTGCTAACAGGAGGGTTCCTGCACACCCTAAAGTATCTGGCAGAGCTCTGGCAGCCAGAGAAATTACATCCTGGGTCAAAACTGGACTGGGAGCCTGTCAGCTCATTACAGGCCCTGTCATTTTACAAGGACTAAAAATTCCCAGTACCAACAAGGCAGCTGAAAACCCAGCCTATTCCAAATCATCGCAAACTGCTGCTCTAAATGACCCCACAACAGCCACCTTCTTCCTCCCTGCCCTTTATTACATCTTGTGTATGTGCTGATTGGAGAGCAGTTTGGTCTGAGAGTCCCATCTGAGTACCTCAAGTTACATAAACTCTGAGTCTCTTACTGTAAAATGAAAATAAAAAACTACCTGCATCATCAGAATGGTTTTTTAATAAAATATCTCTAAGCGGAGAAGTTTCCTTAGAAGCACCTGGGATAACAGCTTTTACTGCTGTCCTCTACTGGAAGTCAAGCTAACGNCCTTTCCTTGGTATTTCACGCTGGCATTTCCTTTAGGTATTCCAGAACCTGCAGCTCAGCCTACAAAATTCAAGCCAAGCTAGAACACGACACACAACAGTAGAAAATACTTGAAGAAACCTAGTGCAGAGCAGGTCTCCACAGACGCTTCCTCAGCAGAAAAGAGCCACAGCCCCTTGGCAGGACACAGCACTTCAGAGATGATCACATTCATTTGTCCATTTTGCCTTTCAGAATTGCTTTGAAAAGTTTTTGAACTAAAATACCAGTTTTTGCTAGAGAAGACAGATACAGTCTGAAAGCAGACAACAATTTCCTAAGTAACCCCGGTTAAGTGCACATTTCCCTCAATTAATGGGATAGATTTAAGTATTTCCTGAAGATCTCTTCTTAAGAGGCCTGTAACTAATTAGCTGATTAAGGCTATACAAAGAAATAACTGTGTTTCCTATTTCGAGTTGTAGCTATCCAACAAAACCATGGGAAAGTGTCCATCTTACAAGGTAATTTTAAGACTTGAATTTATGAACCAATTCACCCTGGATATACATCTTTGAACCATTCTCCTAAGAGTCATGCTGTAATAAGTTATCTGTCTGGGGACAGAGGAAAAAGAATTCAAATTCTCTGTTGTCAGCTTACAGGGCAAAGCCAGAATCAGTAACACTCTTTTTGGTTGCTAACGCAGTCCCAAGTAAAAAAGAGCAAGGAAATCAGAGAGGTTGAATTTTAACAATTCCACAGTAAAAATAAAAAATGGCTCTATCTTAGAAAACCCAAATGTTAATCAATAGGAGGTTAAAGGTTACTCTCTGAGCATTAGGGACATTATAAGCCTTACTGATGTTTTAACTCCCAACAAATACTGAAAATCAGCATTTTACCTTTACAGAACACTGCTATAAAGTTGTCCATCTTGGTGTAGTCATTTACCCCAGAGTGCCAAGGATATTGCAGTAATTATCAACCACACTCATAGTTTTCTTATTTTTTCCCCTACAACAGATTAGCACGTCCTAAACAAACCTACATGAATCTAAATAATTCCTTATTTTCGTCTTGTGCACTTTTTTTAACACAATCTATTTTTTCCTACTTTGTATGTACAAATTCCTTTGTTTCACAAGGAAAGACTTTTTCAAATGCATCACAAAAGTAGTTGTTGTGATATTAAGTGATTTTTCTTCAAAGTAAATTGGATGCAAAGCCTCTGGGCTAGAGTTTTAAAGCCAAGCATTCTGGGTACACGAGAAATGAAATCTGATAATGCACATAATAATTTTCTTTTACTTCATTACCACTGATCTGAAACCGAACATCTACAATCATGTCTTTTCTTTCAATTGACTAACACCAAAGTGCTTTTCTGACATTTCCTCGGCTGATTTCTGCAGAACCAAGTCTGCATTTGTTGAAGGAATTTTGAAGCAGCAGCACCTAAATTGAGGATAGGTCCTACTCACTTGCAGCCTGTAGAAAGGTTGAAACATCAACAATTTCCTGAGTTTTCAGCATATGAAACATTAGGAGGCAAAGAGATTTAAACAAAACCCCAGCATGTTACAGAACAATGGCCTGAGTAAAATTAAAAGCTTCACCCTCCAAGGCAGCCTGTGTGGAACCCCCAGGGCCAAGCCAGAAGACAAAACAAGGTAGAAAGGTCCCTATCCTCAGGGCAAAGCACTGTCACTGTGCTTCTAACCCAGGAACACTGCAGGGGGACAAGGCATACGGCAGCATGAGAGGAGTATCAGGGATGAACAAGAAGGTTTGTGTGAAATCAAGTAATTTCCCCGAGGAGAGGGTTGTTTCATAGCTCTGTCCAGGGCAGCTCTGCAGAGAAGCCCCAGGCAGCAATGCAGGAGAGGTGTTGACAGAGAGAACAAGACATCCGAGCCCCTGACCCTGCTCACCCCGGTCAGTCACGTGTGCTCCGTGCAATAAGCTTTTCATAAGGCTCTCAGCTGCCCCAGACTAATGAAAGAAGAAGCAGGACAACAAATAAAAGTGAAAATGAAGAGTGCATTACTTCCAGCAGAGAGCTACAGCCAACCTCTGCTCTCCTGTCTAATAAGTGAAGTGATAAAGTACCAGGATGACACTTCCATGGCACTGCAGACTGAGCAGGTGGAGCTGCCAGTTTTCTGTCGACATCTCCCAGGAACTCTCCTGTTACACAATCAATTAATGAATAGCCAAAAAAAGAAAAATCTTGCAAATGAGCACAGTTACAAAATCAGGCACATTTCATTACTATCATAATAATTTTCCTACGTGGCCTCTTACCACTCACCTAACTCAGAGCACTTTGTCATCACAAATTAAGATTTAACTGCACAATAAACAAGCTGCAAGCAGTTTGAAGTGCCTCAAAATCTAAACAGATCAAACATACAGACCTATTTTTATTGATTACGTAATATTGACATCAGCCTTACAAAGCTATTACACAGGCAGACAAATTTAAGGCCTTGAATCAATAGATTTGCTTTCAAAACTTTCCTTGGACACACCTGACAAGAACAGGGAGGTCTTGGAGCTCATCAGTGCTTGAGGAAAAAATCATAGGCCTAAACTTTATAAATCACTGGTCATTTGTGCCAATCATCTGAAGGCACTTTCTAAAGGTTCTGTTTTCCAAATGCTACAGTGCAGAGTGCCCTTCCCTGCAAACACTCCCAAAAGTCCCAGAGCTGCCAGCTACAGTTGCTGTTTTTGAAACCTGGGGCCATCTGTATTTGAAATGAGCATTCTGTACAGTTATTTGCATCCCTACCATGCCAAGGCACACCAAACACAGAGTCCCAAATGGAAATGCATTCTGCCTGCATGGGTAAGGACCCAACACACTGATCCACAACATACAGACAAAAATATTTTCCTGCAAAGATGTGCCTTGAGTCAGATGCAGCCTGTTTATTTTATACCTCTAATATCCATTGAATTAGCATTTAGTATGGTTACAAAATTGACGTCTACACAACAATTCTCTCAAAAAAGTGAAAATACATTAAAATCAAATATTTTTATAACTATTTTCAACTTTTTACATTTATGCAGAAGATAATTAATATACTTCATAAAAGCTCTTCAAGCTGTTTTTTAGTTTGGGGTGTTTTTCCATTTGTGTGTTTTAAAGAGTTTTCACACTCCTCCTTTCTGTTTTTCCTGCTGACACTTTAATCTCCTCTTCTTGTAAATATGAGCTTATAACAATAAATCATGTTTTATTTATTAAAGATATAAACAGGAATCAATATAAAGCAGGAAAGCCAATCTCCATAAAGTTTCCCTTCACAGTGACTGAAATTAGCTTTCATATGAAGATTTAAATGTGAATCCAGTTGGCATTTAAGCAAGAATAAAAATATTTTCTCTCTTGCATTACATAACATGCTAAAAAAAAAAAAAAAAAAAAAAAGGGCTTTGCCCGTTTCTGG
>VWZT01007725.1:1000785-1123435 GCA_013397055.1 Pachycephala philippinensis
ACAGGCTTTGGCCAGTTCTAGTGAAGTAAAATCAATGACAATTCTTTAAAACATAAGTATTCTGCAATGAGGAACCTGACAAATCTGAGAACTGTTGCCTATATTAGCACCAAAGAACTCCACAAATTGTAACATAAAGTAGGATTTTTTTACTTTTATATTCAGGTCACTTTTAGTCCCAACATCGTTGGTTCTGAGATACAAAAAAATACCCTTGATTCTTCTGTAAATATATTCTGCTTGGAAAAGTGCCTGTATGAAGCACACCAGGGAACAGGAGTGCAAGCAGCCCACATCACCTTGCCCTTTGTTTAGATTGTCAGTTTTTCCTTTTGATCTTTCTTTGCAGTTGAGGAACCAAAAATTGATTTTCCCAGTTGAACGAAGGTAGAAAAAGGACAATGTTTTATTTAAGATCCTTCACTCCTGCACATAAGCCTATTTCTTTCTTTATATACAAAAGAAACTGCCTTTTTGTTCTTTTAAAAAAGTATTTCCAAGTGGGGAATGCTCTCAATGTACTGACTCTGGATTCATAACAAAAAAGGGGGGTAGGTGTTTAAAAATCCAAATACTGGCCTCCTGCAGAGAAGCACACACACATCAGGAACCTTCTGGAGGTACAGAAGCTGAGCTTCAGGGAAGCAGGTCACACTTGTTAGGTGTTTGCACAAACCTAAGCCCCGAGCAATGTTACACTCAAAACCTTGTTTATGGGCAAAGAGAAAGCACAATTCACATATTTAGACACATATAAAGCCACAAATATATTGTAAATATACCCATGATCTCAACAATGTAGGTTTTTTGGGTTTTGGGTTTTTTTTATTTTATTCCAGATTTACTTATTATAGAACAAGAATAAATGCTTTGATGTGGGGAAAAACCTCTATAATAATGCAGTTAAAATTGTTATACAGCTCTTTCCTAATTGCTACCTCTTTTCCTGGTGTTATGCTCATTTTTCCACTGCACTTCAGGGTCCAAAGGCAGACAGTTTCATTCTGGTCTAGGGCTGTTCTTTGTTGGGAGGAGTATGATATTTGTTTTGATGGTTCGTTCTTCCTCACTCTTAAAATGGGCTCTTTCTTCCCACTCGTCCATGCTCTCCGAGTTTATTGTATGCAGTGAGTGGCAGGGACATTAGATACCAAAGACACATTTTAACCCACTGTGAGACTAAAATTATTGAATTTACTAATTAATTTCTTTAACTGTTGTCACAACTTGTACTTCAGAATAATGTGTTGATATTGGCAGAAACCAACATTCCCTAACACCTCTGAGTATTACTGGTACTCCTGGACCACAAATTTCCTGTGTTACTTGCACAAATTCTTATTAAGTGCTTGAAGAAATCTGAACTTACAAACTGCTGACCTGCCCTTGAAGCTCACAGGAAAGCTGAGGACACACAAACACCCACGGAGAAGCACAAGAACCTCCTGCCAATTGCAGCTTCCCCAGTGCTTCCCTTGACTACTCCAGCCTTTTTAATCTCTCTTTTCCTGTGAATCTGGAAGGGTTCACACAGCTTTGCCCAAGCATTTCATTTGAACCAATTCAGCACCTGATTTGTCACACAGGACTCTGTTCAGACCAGTTTGCTGGACAGCACTGCAAATTCAGTGTAATTATGATACAGCAGGCTGTAGTAAGTTGAAACCCAAGGAATGCAATCTGTGATTCTCCTTAAGATACATGATCAGCGTTTAGAACTTGGAAAGAGCAGGGAGGGTACATAAGACACCCAACTTCTGGCACTCAACGGGGCACTTTGCAGTTAGTTAAAAGACTGAGAGCAGTACATACATCCACAAGGCACATGGCACAAGTCTCAATTATTAATAGCACTGCCCTGCCTAATTAGAAGTCTACATGCCTTTCTCACACAACAGCCCTTTCCCAGCCCTTTGAGGGAATACAAACATGCTACCCCCTCAGTTCTGACAGCTTAGCACTTGTATCTCCAGCTCCAATCACCACCTCAGCAGCAAAGATATAACGATATACATTAAACTTCATGTTTTACAGGTTTCGTAACATTAAATTAGCCTAGAAAAATGAATATAACAGCAAGAGAGAGGCATTAGCTTTTGGTTTGGCAAGCAGCATTTGCAGGAAAAGATGTATCTCAATGTGATGTGGAAACCAGCAAAGCTGTTTCATTTAGGCTTCCTGCAAGCTGAGCTCGGTGGGGATTTTGAAGGCAGATATTATGCTTGGAAATTGAACTCTACATATTTTAATGAAATTGCACAGTCTAAACACCACAAAGAGTGAGCAGTCATATCAAACAGTGGAATTTGGAGCTTTCTCAATTACTCACATATAAACGGAACTTTTCTGGGTAAAAATGTAAAATTGGAATAAACACCAACTTTGTTTGCAAAGAAAGAGAATGCACAGCTGATTTAAGTGCCTTGAACCTATGTTGAACCTATAACAGGACTGACACAACAGGTGAGTGAGAACATCTCAAATGGTCACATTCTTCATGCACGGTGCTGTTCAGCACCTTCTCAGCTTCAGACAAGCAGCACCATGGATCAAATCTCTGTCAAACTTGTCAGCAGCAGATGATCACATCTGTACACCAGCTTTATAACCCTGGGCTGCTGAGTGTGTACGTTCAGCCAGTCTGAAATTTAAATGACAACTATGTGACCTAAGCATCATCCCAATGGCCCCTCCTATGAATCCTCAAAACCAGATGCTTTGTGTCATCCTGACAACTGCTAAGCACTGGTTAATATTTCATTAACTGAAGGTCAGCAAGCTGCTTTACCACATCAGAAAACCCACTTCTCAGCTTCTGCAGAGTCATGTAATTGTGTCTGCCTGGTTTACAAATTAGATGAAGTAACAGCTGAAAATAAACCTACAGTAGATTATTCCTTCTCTCTATGACACTGAAAAGAGCTCCAGATTTTACTGAAGTGTCAGATACACAATAAGGAAATTTTTCTTTAGAGGCAACACTTTTGCATGATGTTTTGTTTGTGCTTCTGCCATTTCTTCCATTCCAACCTTCTCACTCCAAGGTCAAGTTCAGAACTGGTGTCTAAGGCAGTATAAATTACATTTGTATAAATTATGGTCACAGTTTACTCTCAGAGAGTCTTTTGCAGTATAATTTACTTAATAGTATGCAAAAGAAGAAGGCTCTAAATAGCTAAAACAATTCATAGAGACAAAAGAACATATAATTAGTGTTGCCCTACCTGCTATTAACTGCACTAATTGCATCCTTTCTGCACAACTGAAAATTCTGACACCATCGAGACATCTTCACTGATATGCAACTCATGTTAAATTACCCCTGAACCTTGGCCCTTAAAAGTCTCTCTTCAGTATTTAAGTTGACTGGTTTATTTTGTTTCTTCATCAGCAATGAGATTTCTGAAGGAATACTTACTCCAGTCTGTGGAAGCCCAGACACCTCGCTATTTACAGGACACTAAACACCAGAAACTCAATATAAAACCCAGCCATAAATCGGAACCCATAACATCAGAATTGTGAAAATAGTCACAAAGCTGCATAAGCTCAACAACACAGGAGTCTCATCTTGTAAACCAACAACATAAAATATTAAAACACATGAAATTTTTTCATCTTAAAATTGTAAAATAACTTTTCCATACAAACATCTTTAAGCACCTAACTTGGTTTCTTATGGATCAAAGAAACAACTAAATAAATACTATCTGCATATGCACTTCAAATAGGAATGTCACTCAAAAGATAAAATAAGCAAGTTATTTATAGTATACATTAATCATCATATTTAAATGGCAGATTACTTTATTGCATGAGACATAAGCCTGTATTTAATTGGGAGGGGGGAGATTGCATAAGGAGAGATTTTCCTAAGACAGTCAGATTTGCAGTAATCAGCCCCAAGTCTCTCTTGTTCCAGTTTTATTCCAACATATCCAAGCAAAAGTTGTATTGCACTGAATGCAAGATGTGGAAAGGCCAGTAAGAAAATCAACCACACTGAACATCTAACGAGCTAAACTAAAAACTGGATACAGTTTTTATCTGTGGTAACAAGAACAAGAGGGGAAGGTGTGGCATCAGGACTATTGTGACAACAATCTTCCGTGGGGACAAAGCACAACACACCAAGATTAGGAAAGCTGCTACTAAACTGTACAGATGAATAACTGGAGGAATAGAGGGGTGAGACTTGGCAGGGAGTAGAGGGAAGTGCAGTGCAGTAGTGGGAACCTTCCCAGTGACTTTATATTGTTAACTGTTTATACAGCAAACTCTTTGTGGTTGCCTTTCTCTTCTCTTCTCTTTCTCCAAAAATCCCAGGGCTGTTCTTAAGTATTTAGAACAATAAATATATTTAAGATTTATAGCCTGAAGTTTAGCCGTATTCATCTTACTCAGGTGAGCAGTCCAGCTAAGCCCAGGGGAGGTGCAAGAAAAATGTTCCCCTTCATAATGATGCACAGAACAAAAGCTGACTTTAACTGTAGGACCAGGGAGACTGTACCACACAGAGGTAAAACTGTCAACTTCAGATTTTTCTTAATAAAACAAAAATCACTTAAAATAAGAGCATAGCTAACTTCTGGAACTACCCTGAACATGATTCTCACTAAATGTTTTTTGTGGTGACATTCTCAAGGGTTAGAGCATCATTTAAAATACACTGTGATGCAGAGAGTCAGATAATATCTCCCAGCTGAATCCAGCAGGGTTACAAAGACACATTTTGTATTCATAAATGTGTTGAAATATTTTACTTTTCTTGAACTGCAAATATTTGAAGAAATGTAGATAAACATATTTAAAATTCACAGCACTTTCTCAAATAAGAAGTGGCAGATTAACAAAATGTCAGAACATCCTTAGCTTCAAAAACTGCTCTACCATTTTAGGTAGAGATTATCTACCAGAAAAAAAAAAAATCACAGCCTCTTATGATCATACTTCACAACTTCTGATATATTCACCTTGTAAATTACTCCCATCTTTAAAGATAAAACAAGCTCTTGCAAGCCATCCTAACCTTTACAAAATACCAGTTAATATTACCTCATCGACTGGAGGAGGCTGAGGAGGAACTAGGGGATGGGAATCATGGTACGGAGGCTGGGTGCTGGGTGTTCTCTGAGCTTCACAGGAGTTGAAAGGTCAGTTGTGAGAGATTCCTGGCTTGGTTCAAAACCGTGTGCTTTAATAGCAAATATACAAGTTAATATCCTTACTTGTCAATCCAGCCCATCCTAAACCACCACCTAGTCCATGAAGACAAAAGGTGCAACAAATTTAACAGAAACAATTGACAAATTTTAAAAAAAGCAACTTTCCCAAATAAATTATATACAGCAAGTGGATAACTAACAACAGTATCTTCCTGCTGCACCCTGTGTCACTTGGGGGGCACTACAGGAGATCAGGGAAATTGTGACAATATCAATTATAAACTCTCCTATCTTAGGACTGCCATCATTCCCTCTTAGATTTTATTCAACATGATTTTGCTGCTAGTCCTTCCACTGGTAAGTTTAAATGAAAAATAGGCATAAGCATCAATTTTGTATTTGAGACCCCAATACACAGGATTATCCAGCTGGGACTGATCACACAGAAATGCAGCACTACATAGCACAGAACAAGGAAAAGAAGAAAGAAAACCAGAGAAGAATGAAACTTGCTTTCAGTAATCGGCCCCTGTATATTTAGAAGCTGATGGGCATCTAGAGAGTGTAGAAGGAGTGATTTCTCTCCTTTACACAGCTGCTAGTACTACAGAGAAGACATTGTTGTTTAGTATTTCATACCTTATACACAAAGTGTGTCTAATGGTTCTGATTTTATGCATTAAAAAAAATGAAAATTTCATGCAGCTGCTTCTCAATTACGCATCTGGTTATTGTTTTGCAGCTGCAAAACTACCTTGAAGAACCATAAAATATGGTGTGACAAGAGTGGAATAAATACCAACAGCCATCTTGTACCTTCCTTGTAAAACTTCGCATTTTTTACCACCTGATAAAATTCCTGAATCAAGAACTATAATTTCTGTTGCCTCCTTCTTTTATGAACAAAAATCCAGTAGTGTACTTAACGCAACTGAAATTTGCAAATGCCCACACTCTGTGGCACACATTACGCTTTGAATTCAGTACCCCATTTCTAGAGTATTTTTGACTTTGTGTTTTACTTTCAAGCATCTATTTTGGTAATTTGATCAGAAATCCAACACAGAGAACAATAAGTCAGCTCAACATTAGTGTCAAACATCTGAAATGAGATTTTGATTTGTTAGCCCCCAAGCCATTACTCATATTACTATAAATCTATTGAATATGAAGACATTTGGTGACAAAGAATGGTTATAAAATATCCAACTAATGTAAGCAGTCTCAGGCTTGCATTTACTGACTCACACTCAGCATGTAATTCTCTAACGAAGGGAACAGATAAGAAAAACAAAACAATTTGTTTTTCACAACAATGCATTTCAAATTAACTATTTCTGTAATTCCTCTGGAGACAGAGGGTCCTGCAAAGACTTTCCCTATCTAAAATACAAAAAGAGCCACAATTTCTAAGTTAACTTTAAACAGAAAGATTCAGCTTGAAACAAAACATACCCAGTGGTGAACTTCGACAAAATCTATTATTAACTTTCTTTGGAAAAGAATAAAACTCAAACTGCCAGTTGGGGAAGTTTCTCTGGCTGTTTTTCCGGGCCCGCAGGATGCAACATGTGTGGCTGTTCCCAACAAATGCACGTGTGGTTCCACAGCTGCCTGGGCTCCACAGAGGTGCCAAGGCTTTATGTGGAAATGCATTGCTGAGCTGCAGAGGTGGAATGAACAAGCAGGAAAGCAAAGGCAGAAAGCCCTTGCAGGGTGTACCGAGGATGTGGCACTGCTTAAATACTGCTGCACATAAAAGTTTGTCACTTCTCTGCTGCATCTGGGAAGCAGTTTCTCAGCATGAGAGACAGAGGGAGGAGGGAAGCTAAGGGGAGGGGGCACAAGCAGGAATTACAAGATTCAAACCCAACCAACCCACGTACACAAGGAGGAGAAAGCAGCAATGCTTTAGGGCTCCTGTCCAGGGGAAAGGTCCCGTAGCACCAACAGGCACTGAGTGTGAAATCCCCAACTGAAATCCTAATTCCACCTTGACTGTGCTTTGTGCAGTTCAGCTTCCAGGACAGATTAACTTAAAGAACCAAAAAGCAACGTGTGAGGAAATGAAGAATGTCCATAAAAAGAACTACTCTGCATAGGTGCTTTACTCCTGATTTGTTCTGTAGCTGTATCACAGCAAATTCCCCAGGACTTTCCAACAAAGTCCCTAGCAAAGCACATTTGGTGAACAGAACCCTTTAACACCTTTCCTAGCTCCTCTGATTTTCCATGACTGATCTTTTTCATTCAGTAGATGAGGTAAATAAATTGGATCACTGACATATTGATTACCAAGCCTCCTACAAAGAATTACTTTAACTGCAGCAAACAACATGTTGCCTTCATAATTTTTACTCTACTTTATTATTTTCATCATTTTCAGACACAATTGAGAATTTGAAAGTTGTTTGCACAATCATGGTATTTCAGAATTTTTTTCCAAAAATCAAATCATTGCAGCATGGACAAATGGAGAAAAAAACCCTATTATTTGAACAATACTATTTGATAATATTTAAATATTATTTAAACCTTGGTTAGCAATCAGTATTTGTCTTCTGATCATACACAGAAACATTACTTTCTATGATTGCCAATCAAGGAAATGTGGGTCTGAGCAAGCAAAAAACCAGTATGCACACAAATGGTTTTTAGCAGTACACAACTGCTAAATATGTGTCTAACTATGCTAAATAGGGTAACAGGTAACAACTGACTGTTTAGCACAAAAAAAAAAANAATCAGAACTCATAAGCTGGGAGAAGGGTTGAGAAGAAATGAGCAAATGGACACAGGGAGGAAAGGGCTCTAAGAAAAACAGGGAACTGAACAAGGGACAGAGAGTAAAACCACAGACATTGACAATTTTGTGGAGCTTTGAATTGATGCATTCAAGGGATGCCTATAAAGACTGCAAATAACAGAGTATTAACAGGTATTTTCTATCACTGAGAAGTGGCTGGAAAATGCAGATTCACTCTGTTCTTAGATTTCATCACTCTGACAAGACAAAATCCATTAAGTGGAATAGAGAAATACTCATGCTCAGTAACACCGAATGTGGTCCAAAGGCAGCTCATCCACCACCAGTTTTCTATTAAATTTAAAAGATTGTTTTCTAAATACTTACCCATCTGAGAATAGAATCATATTAGTCAATAACTTACAGCATTATTTTGCCTGAAAGAACACTCTCAGAAAGCTATAATTTAAGTCTAAGGAACTTTAATAAAAGCTGTCAGAGAAAATAAGAGGACTTGTGGGAGAGCTGTTCCTCACCAGCAAGCAAGTTCTCTGTGTACAGTTCCCTGGAATGCTATTGCAGCAACACAGGATTTTTTCAACATATGCAGAAAAGGACACCTGAATGGTTCTAAAAAATAACTAGTTATAACTAGTTATAACCACTCAGTACATGAGGGTTTTTGAGAAATAATTCATTATGCACAGGTGAAAAATTATTACTTCACAGTGAAGCATACAATGGAAAGAAATATGGAAATCATAGAAATGCTGAAAGAAGTAATTCTTTTACCTATCCTGATGGACAGAAACAGAGAGGAAATTAAATCACACCAGCAACCCCATGATGACAGTAGAAAAAGATCAGCTAAGTAGCCAAGTTTCTCAAATAAAACTTCATATAGAGGGCCACTCTGTACAGGATACTCATAGAAAAGCTCTTCCTGGTATAACAAAAAAGAACCTGAATTCATATTTCCAATATGCTCAGAAACATCAGGTTTAAGGACGCTTTTAATTTTCCCAGCATAAAAGCTTAGATTAAATGCAGACAGCATTATCATCAACAAATTCTTCATAATCTACACAAAACGGACCAACCTAAAGGTCAATTTTTGATCCCTTCTAAACATAAATTGCTTTCAAGTGGTTTTCACAACTTGTACTAGAGAGGTGAATTTTCAGATAAGGGATCTAAAACAGCATCTAAAAACGCAGCCTTCCCTTTAAATTAAAAAAGCCATGGGAGAAAAAAACCTCAGGAGCTGAGATAGGAAGGAGACTGGTGCTCACATGACCAAGAACTCTTTCAATATTCTGAAAAATGGTGAATAATAGGTGACAGGTAAATGACCTCATGAAAAGATGCTTCAATAAACCTTTTCTGTTCTTTATAAAATACATGTTTACCTCTCCAGCCTGATATAAAAAGCACGCCTTCAGTCCAAAGCTGAATTTTATGAGTTCCCTCATGCATAAGCAATAGAAATAGGACATGCAGAGGCTATGTTTTGTTTTACTTTTTTTTTTTTAAGAAGAGTGAATAAAAACCTTGCACTCAATTGAACTGCATTTCTCTGTGATAGAGTGTGAACACTGCACCTGACTGATTCGTAAATGTAATGAAACACTCTAAGTGGCAACAGGCAGCATTCTATTGCTTTTGTTAAAATTCAGAAAAAGAAACACACACCAAGTTCCTGGCATCGATTTAGGACTGTCAGCAGTGCCAGCCACCTCTAAGTTCTCTGCTGATTCAAAGAGCCAAATGACAGTGCACAGCAACCCCCTCCAGCATAATAACAACCCCTCTCAGCTTTGCCCACCTCCTAGTTTGAAATGATGGGTCCCTTAATAACTTCTCCATCAGGCAGAGCACAGAGAACAGAGCCTGAGACTGAAGGGCTTCTGCTGGAGGAGCCCAGGGCGAGTGATGGCCCTGGCAGTGATGCACAGAGCAGCCAAGGGCAATGCACACACCCTCACTGGGGTACACGTATCATACAGAAGGATTATTTCCTTAGGTGATGCCAAAAGAGACCAACCCAGAAACAGAGACTAGACAGGAGGAAGGAAATAAAGGTGGATATTCTTATTTGAAAGACCTTCAGAGGCACACCCTGGGCAGGCCAAAGGCTACACCCAAGATGGACCCCGAGTCACGAGTTCTTCACACTTTTATAGCTTTGCTCCATTTGCATATCAGCCCAATTTCACCAATTAAACTTTAGCTAATGATGGAATTTGCCCTCAGCTTGCCCCCCTTCTCAAGATGCTGGGTTACACATTTTGGGCCTAGGCCGGGCTGGGTGTCCTTGGAGAGCAGCCTGGAGAGGCTTTGTTCTGTCTGTCTCAGCATGAGAGAGCAGCAGCTCACAGGCTACAGGACACTGCAGAGTTACACACTGGGAATACAGAATTTGAAACATATAAAAGCTAAAACGTAAGGCATCGTAGGTATTGGTACTACAGTACAACAGAAAAGAAACAGCAAGTAAGGAAATGCCTTCTCTGGCTAAGTGACAACTAGATCAGAAGACTTGTGACTTAATACAAAAACAGCCAGATGAGCTTATATTTCAGACAAAAACTCAGCTCCCAAATTTTTCACTTTTTTTTCTATTAAATAGTTGCACTGGAATTGTAAAAACTTGTCTAAAAATTTAGTTTCTTCAGAGAGCAGATCAAGCAACACCATACTGTGCAGCAAAACAGTACATCTTTTTCTTTCCTCTCTTGAAAACCAAGGAATTTTAACATAAACCAGAAAACTATTGTGACTGAATTTCTTGGCAGTCTGTAAATATTGCCTTCCCTACAAGAGTTACACCTGAAAATTGCTTAGCACATAGAAGGCAATGAATTCCTTGGGGCTTAATTCTGTATTCTTTATTGAGTACAACTTCTTTTGAAGTCAATATTAGTGATGTCATGTTAATTTTCTTCACATCTGCCATTCTTATCTTAGAAGTGAAAAAAAAAAACAATCCTTTAATTCCATTAAAAATTCCTTGTAGACTGCCTTTTATGCAGTTGGTAAGTTTTGAAAGTCTTTGAAAAAATTAACATTCAGTGCACATATTAATAAAAATAGAGAGAAACAGAAGAAATGAGCACAGTGTAACAAAACTGCTGATACTGGATAAAGGCAAACCCTTGCAAGAAGACATGCATTAACACCTTCCCGACAAGTGAAGACAGCATCAAAAATCATCTAATCTCATCTCTTTCCATTGCATCAACAGGAAATCCAACAATAGCAAAACTGGTGAGCACAGGCCCTGCAGCAGTAAAGGCAGCTCTGTCAAGAACAAAATAGCTGGTAAAATTATGAAATTAAATTGTGCATTCTAGACTTTATGCAGACTTCCATGACAGAAATTCCTATCCCCTTATCTTACCCCTTTATCACACACACAGACCCATACGAGTAAGGTAATGCTGTAAGATTATAAAGGAAAATTCTTGTTTCTCTTGGATTCACAAGGGCTATAGAAATAATTTCCTTTCATAAAAAAAATACTGAACCTCTGACTTTCAAGTTTTGAGAACTTGATTCTATTTTTATCTTTAAAATATGTTGACAAGTATCTTTTCTTGTTTAAAGAAGCCGAAGTTAAGGACAGCTGCAATGTGGCACATAGCACCTAAACCATCAGATTTTTGAGCAGCACTTGACAGGGGAGGTTGCCCTCTCCCCTTATTTTACTGCAGAAGGCCTGTCAATCAACAACATCCCCAAACTACCTTCACTGGTTATTTTATTTCATAATATTTCGTGCCTCCTGTAGGCTGAAATTTCCTGTTTTCCCATATCTTTTTACTTTGGTTGCATGTTCAGTTGCAAATTGTGCAGATAAACCTGAGTGACAGAGACAACATTAATCTGAGGGATCAAAAAGAACATAAACCCAACAAAATCTTGGAACAACAACGACCACAGCAGCAAAACTGATGTTCTTGATTCTTAGTTTTCAAAGTGCATAGTGTTAGAAGTACAAGGACAGCACACCATCAGAATGATTACAAGGATGTTGTTAATTATTAAGTGGATCAATGGAGTGTCAGTCATTCCAACATGAAATAGATTCCACACCATAAACCACAATACTTTCATGCTCAGTAGTGCACCATGGCTGAATGCAACTACATCAAATCAAGAAAGGTACTACTAACTTACACTTTCTGAAGTGCTAACAAGCCCACACAATTAAAATAAAATTTACCTGGTAAAGTTGCATGAGCAAATATTTTTTGGTTCTGGATTTTACTTTTGATTATTTAAACACAGTTTGTTCATTTTTAGTAGACAGATATTTCTGTGATTTGCAAAGCAAGCAAGCTAGAGAGGTTATTTAAAATAAACTTAGCATCATAAAACAGAGGCAGTTCACTGCCTTTAATGGAGTAATTTATTTCTCCAAATAGTCATAGAGATCAAGAATAGCAATAGTTATTGGACAGACCAATCCATTTATGAGTTCAATCATGAAGAGGAGAGTTTAAGTGCTGTAAGACTGGTGATAAACCTGCCACAGCTTCAGTTAGCATTCCTTGATTTTCTCAGACATCCAGACATGAGGAAACATTCCAATTTTATTGTGCTTTGCTTTGGGTCCGACTTTTCCATTTTGTACTGCTAAATGACCATAACACTTGCATTTCATTTTTTGTTTCAGATATATTTTCAAATATACTGATTGTCATAAGAAGGTTTTGATCACTGAAAAATGTATCAACTTAATGAAGTTCTAGAGATTGAACAAGCCATTATGCTAATGCTACTCAGCTACTTGAGCTCTGATGAGATCTTGGATATGAGTAAGTTGTGTTAATTTACCTTCCAGTGTGCAAAATTGAAATGCATTTAACTAAGTGGCCTGTGCATTATGTAAAGCATAAACCAAAAAACCTTTCTGTTACCACGCAATTAGACTACAATGATGGCTGGCCTCTGGCATTTTGATGTTTGATATATTAACAAAAGCTAAATGAAAAGAGGAAAACCGTGCAAACTACTCAACTTTAAAAAGTAGAAAAATTACTGCAGAGTTAGAACGGATTGACAAAGTAGTTTAACACTTTCTTTTTGATAAAAAAGCTATTACATTAATTCATTTCTGACCCACATTATCATCTTATGTTCACCACACCAGAACGAGGATGTTGCCAGAAAACCAACATAAAGTTGCAGAAGCAGGGTCTTCACTCCAAGCCACTGTCATGTACTTTTGTGATGGTAACTCAACTCACCTTTTCTATTTCTTCATCTGGACACACACACATTAACAAATATCTCAGGATCTTTTAAAATGGAGAGGCCACAACCTTTTCTTTCCTTTGCTTTTTAACAAAGCAAATTTTTGTTTGAAAACAGCTTTTTACACCAGTTCATTTATTTCAGTTCCTTAAGTTATACCAAATATACAAAAAAAAAAATTCCACAGCAACTATTCATGATATTCTGAATTATTATAATGTTAATTAAATAATTCATGTTACATGCTGCATGCAAAACATTTCAGAAATAAAGTTTAAGTATTGCTCTTATAAACTGGTTCACATATAAAATTAAGCATGTATTTATGGTCTGGCTAAAATATCAAAGCTTTTCAATAAGCATGAATTTAAAGACTGTTTAAACTTATTAGAAAACAATTTATTTTCCAGATTGCTATCCAGTGAAGCAGAGTCCTCCCATTATCAGTCAACTTACTCAGTCTCTGAGCAGCCTCGAGGGCATCATTTGCAGAATCAGCTACAAAGAATCTCTGAACTGTAACCCCATGGTCTGCCATTATTTTTTTGCTTTGGTACTCCTGCAGGTTGAGCCATCGTCTGGGGGTTAATTGAACAGTCTAGAAAAAACAAGAGGGGAAAATAACATAATGCTCATTAAGAACAGTTCATGAGACAGCCCACTGAGCTCTTCCACCTTATGGTTATCTCAAACCAGCAGTTAAACAACACCCAGAGAAAAGGTAAAATCTGTATTGATTTACCTAAGTGCCTTTTCTTAATATCTGTGCATCCCAAGTACTCTGAAAGCTACAGATATTTTTTTAAAAGTTACACAAGGCTCACTTGGCCAGACAAAATGTCTTGCATTTAACATCAAGGCAATTTTGGCTTGAACTCTAAAGTATATTTATGTTTTCACATTATCCTCTGCTATAAAAATAGTAACAGACTGTTACATTAAAACAAATCCAGTTTCATATTAAATATCCTTATTACATGACATTTCATCTAATTCCTCCCTATAAAATTATTTCCACTGATTCTATGCGTTTGTTGAAGCATATCTGAGAAGAAAAACAACTGACATGGAATTAGCATTATTCCATAAGAAATGATACACTAATACACATATTTTCAGTGCTCTGCTAACCCTGCTTGTTCGTTGTGCTTCTAAGTAGGTTTTGTTGAGCACACCAGCACAGCCACATCAGCCATGCAAGGCCAACAACAGCTGGAGAAGAGTTCCCTCCTGTCGCTGCTGCACCGAGGATGGATATAATAAGAACACAGAGTCCAGTTCAGGGATAAATGGAAGGCTTTACTAGTATATCGAAAAGTCTTTTATATGTTTGCTTCGCAGAGAATGTATTAAATGGCATAAGGTAATTGGTCCTTTGGCCATCCACCCCTTGAGGTGATTGGCCAAACTCTAAGACACCCATTCCTAAACATTTTTCTAGTTAGAACCATAACAATACTGTAAACACAACTTGCAGGTGCAAAGGTTCACAAAACTCTAGCATTGTTTTTAAGAGATTGCATGGGAAAGACAGGGCTTTCACAGAATACTGCAGAAAGCTGGAGAATCTCTTTGCTGATGCTTTTTCAGTGTCCAGACCCTCCTCATTCCCAACATGCCAGTTTAGATGTCCCTGTGGGAATAGAAACATATCCACACTCCATGGGAACAAAGACACAGCAGCCGTACACACACAAAGACATCACGTCTCTCGTCCTGGCAGGAAACCTTGAGACACTATAGAAGTCACAGGATCTTTACTGAATGGTTTTAAGAAAGGACACATTCTCTACACGGGATAAATTGTTACACACAAATGCAATAATTAAGGAGCTGGAGCTGGAGCTGACTCCTAAAAATGGTATAATGGCAAAGGTGGAGCTGGCTCCTGGCAATGGTATAATCCCATTTTGTGCCAGCAAAAGATGCTTTTCCCACACGGAGAGACAAACTGCTGTCCTCCTGGCAGCCAGCCACAATCAGTTCTTGGTTTCTCCTGAAGTAAGGAACACAGCATGCAAGCCAGTGCTATGTATTTAGAAATGTTAGACAAAGAGAATTATTTACTACACTAATACTTCGATCTCTAACAGCATGATAAAGAAATTATTAACCTAATGCAACCTTATACTGAAAACAAAACCCCTCCATGCTGAAGTCTTCCAGTAACACACACCCTCTCACAATACTCAAGGTTTACAGGCTGAGTTGCCTCAAAAGCAAACTCCCATCTGTTCTATTCTCTTTGAAACACAGCACAAAAGATTGACACATGAAGAAAACACAAACCCATCTTTTACAGTATATAACTGCATGTTTTCTATAAAAGTGACTCCCACTGAACCTGAACAGTTAAAAATAGCTCAGGATGACATTTTAAATCCTTTTATCCATAACCTGATTAACATATTTTAGAGGAACAAAATGACATTGTCAGTTTGCTCTATGGCTATCTCTAACTCTACACATCATACAGACACCGCATATGATTTATATTCCTCCATGCTATTCACAGACAATGTGTTAATGCATAGTTATGCAATACTTCAAATGTAGGGTCAAAATTTAAAGTCACTTTCATAATTGTTGACATTTAATTTGTTTTCCTGTTATAAATTCTCTGCTAGGCTCTAACAATTATTACTTCAGGATCATTTTCAAAAAGGGATTAACACTGGGGGCCAGGAGGGACCCTTTTGGTTTATCTAAAAATTTCTACAGGTCACTAATACAGCTGATAAAATTTTGGTCACTGGTTTTATAATTTAAGATCAAGTCTTCAAAACAGCTTTTTGTTCATAACTTAGAACAAATTGATTTCACATGTATGTACTATGAAGCTGATCCAAATCAAATAAATAAGAAGGAAAACACTAAAAAAATTTCATTTGGGGAAGACTTTTGTGGCCGTTGCTTGATGGGAACTGCAGTGACCTCTGCTCCCAAACACCTCTTGGCACCTTACGGGTGCTTTTGGGATACAACAGCTTTATAACTCAAAAATACAACTCAAAATGTCCCATAGAGATACTCCATAGATGAGATGCTAAAAATCTTATTACATATGCATAAAGTGCAGACATACATAAGCATAGGGACACATGTTCTCTTATAAATATTGGACAATTGATATTAAGATATTATGACAATATTTCTATCACAAATTACGAACCAGACCAGTCTGAGGAACACAGAAGGGAAATAACAGAATAATTCCTTTGAAAAGTGTCAAAGCAGTCCTAAGGGTGAGGAGACAAAGGTCTGCTCGAGACCTGCTGGCACAGAAAAGCAAAGCCTACAAACTCCAGGTTAGTGAGCATATTTTTTGCCCCCTGCTGTATTACATAATTCTAAGAGAGACTGCCTTACTGAGTGCCAGCTGAGGACTTTCAATCAAGTCTCTGCACAAAAGACAAACTACTGGTTGTGAATGAACTGCTTGATAACATTAATAAGTAGCTGAAGTCTGTACCAGAAGCTCTGAAGAACAAAGAACAGGGAAAACTTGCTTTAAAGCACTTGCAGGATACACACCATATGTGATGAGAACAGCAGGAAAACTAAAGCAGTTACAAGAGATGAAATAAAGTACAAGCTTTGAATCTGCAAAGGTGACTGCTCTTTCAAGACCATCTTGAAAAATCAAAACAGCTGTGGACATACATTTTAGGGCAAAGACAAAAAAAAGTGACCATGAAATCTTAGAAACATGAGTAAACAGATGATTCTTTGAACCAATTCCCAACTCAAATATGTTTTCGTTGCAATAAATCTGTATCTGAATTTATACAAGAATCTTTAATCCCTACCCTCCAAATACATTTATACCAAGCATTCTCAAAAATTTCAGACGGGCTTCGAATAGCCCATCTTAGGTATTTCTTGGGCATCATAAACTTTTATGCATTCTACTGATAAATCCACACCTGAGACTGACAGTAAAAGCACTAATGCACAAAGGTACAGCTTCAAAATGCTCAGGGAAGAGTCTACAAAGGTTTGAGAGAAAGCAATTTCCCATAGCCAGTCTTCTACAGGCAGCCATAATCCAACCCTTCCCCCTGAAATTTATCAGGAGATTTTAATCTGGCACAGAGCCCAACTCTGCCATCACCTGTCTTTGTATTGCTCATTTTCCCATTTTATAGCTGTTTCATTGCTCGCAGCAGCATCAAACAGCACTGCTGGATTTGCCAATTCAGTTCTAGCTCTCAACACAGACAGACTAAAGAGCGAGATGGTAAATGACCATCAGAAAAATAATCTCAATCTGAAAGTGGGAATGGGGAAGCAACGAAGAGAACCTAAAGCACAAGAACGCAGAGCCCAGCTTTTAGTAATTTCTGTTCATTATTGATTCTCACCACCTTCTACTCCCACTTTATCCCTGCTTGAATACTTCTATCTCCTCCCCCCACATATTAGTCAGAAAACCATATCAAAAAACACCAGAGGTCTCTCAGATCTTTCCATGAAGCTCTGTCCCAGCTGAAAGCCAGGATGTTCAGCAGTTCAAGATGTGTCTGTGTTTCATCTGTTTCTTTATTGCAAGGTTGGGCTGCAGTACACGGAGTAGATCCTGTCCCACCAGCCTGTGAAGAAGAGACTGGAAATTGTGTGTGGACTTCGGTAAACCCTGACTCCCTGTGTGACATCTCATCTTTCATCTTCGTAAGATGACAGACAAAAAACCAGAAAATTTTCCATTGATGGCATTTTTCTGTTATCCTTTCATATGGGAACTTTGTGTTGTGTATTGATGTACACACTGTAGATGCAGAGTGGCTCTTATTTGAGATTCAGATCTGCCTGGTAAATCAAAAGGTAGGGTTTTTATTTTTAAACCACAAGTAAGGTTTAAGAATAAATCAGTTTGTAAAACTAAGAAAACATTATTAGCAGCACACAGAAAATGAAATGTTGCTATTTAAAATAATAAAGCTTTAAAGAGGAATTAAATTCATCCTAATAAGATATTTCTTAAGATTAAATTTCTAATGTAAGTGCTTATCAAAGAGATTAATATACTTAAATAGGGCTCTTTTACCACTGATAACATTTCCTGAGAGCCTGACAACAACATCAAAAATCCCAAAACTCAACTAAGTGGAACAAAAGGCCTCAACTGAGCAGTAACATGAAGTGAGATGAAGACAGAATTATTTAATCAAGTACAAATTTCAAACCACATTTTCTCCTGCTGGCTAGAATTATTTGGCATTTTCCAAAAGCACAAAGTATTGGATGGGTTTCACCTCTAATCTCCCTTCCCTTCTCCAACCTCCAAGATTTTTGTTACCAGTCAGAATCACACCAATGTATAACAAAAGTACACGGACAAAGGGGGATTTAGAAAACTACTATTACTAGGAATTGTGTATTTTGTTCTGAACAAGCTTTCTGTTCAAAGTTCCTTCTTTATATAAGCAGAGACCATGTTTGGTCCCACAGCATAATTAAATGAGTGGCACACACATCAAGAAATCAAACATTTCTTTTTGATCATCTTAACAAGGTCAGGTGTTGCAGAATTGTATCAGTGGTTTATTGACTACTGTTACAGAAAAAATTGATTCTTCATGTAACCCACATAATCTCTTATTTACCTCCTTTTTGTTTCGTGGTGCTTTTTTTTTTTCGGTTTTTTTTTAATAAAATGCTAAAGACTCTGCAGAAATAATGTATTTGGAGAGCAGTTGCATTATTCTTCCACTATTCCATTTGCCAATTCTTTAGCTGTCACATGACAAGAAAAAAAAAAAGTATTATTTAAATAATAAGGGCAAAAAAAATAACAACTTAGTTAAACAGGAGTAGAACTACAAATACATTTTCTAGCAGAAATTTGGTTCCAATATAAACAAGAAAAAAACCACCTCAAAACCAAAAAACCCTAAAAAAAAACCCAAAAAACCCAAACAGATTTAGAAACCACCGCAACAGAGTCATGGTTGTTACGTATGCAGCATTAACTCCTCTGATGCACATCTTTCAGATGACCCAGGAGGTATCTTTTGAGTGCTTACTTCTGGAAAAAGAAAACACGCGCATATAAAAGCAGAAGAAACTGTCTTAACACATTCATCAAGAAGTTTGCAAGTTGCATGTTAACTACTTCAGCAAAACTCTGCTCGAAAATAAATGTTCCATATAAGCACAAAACAGGAACAGCATCAGTAAACCCAAACTTCATCAGATTGTGTCACTGATTATTTCTTACCTGAACCTATATGCTCGGTATAAGGTTTTCTCATTCTTTGGCCTCCCTGGTAAAAAATGACTTTTTAAAATAGGATAAATAGAATAGAATCAATTAAGTCTGTTCTTTAACAAGTATATGAAGAAGCTGTCAAAAAGAATAACTGAAAGGTCAAGTCTGACAAACAAATGAAGATTTAAATTATATCTCTATTATAACCGAGGCCTCTTGGTCTTAAAAAAATCAGATTTAAAAAAATTTAGTGCCGCTTCATGCCTAATTCCACATGGAACTACCTTGGCTAACCATCCACAACTAAGTATTTCACCTTTTCAAGTCCAGTGTTCATGTGCAGATCATTTCCCTAAAAAATCCCTAAACATAAATACTTATTTTCTCTTGGTCAGACTCTCCAGGTCAAATCTCTACTTTTGTAAAATGCCAAATAATTCTAGCTTGGGGAAGAGAATCCAGTGTTAACCAACACTGTTAAAGAAAACAAAACCACCATTAAGCACATTTCTAGGATAATTGAACATCCCTTGACACACCTATATAATTTGAGCAGCTCTACTGTTTTCATTAGCATAGCTTAATGCATTTTATTGCATGACTGTTAAAAGGAAGACACACTTTAACATCCAACATTTCCTTTTCATTCACAGTACAAATGGGAGCCAGTATTAATATCACAAAACAAAGATGGACCTCTTAAAAGCACCTGGCAGTAAAGCTGGTCAAATAAATGCCCACTTCTTTCTTCCTCCTCTGTTGCTCCACTGAAGCCAAGTAGCTGTAACTGTGCTCACAGATCCTGTGCCAGTATGAAACAGCTCTAGCAACACAAATTAACTCTACATGAATGAAAATTATATGACAAGTATATAAAGTCTTGAGTTTTATAAACTTGGATTTTATTGTAATGGTTATATTGGAAATAAGTCAATTCGGAAGAAAAACTGTGGTTTTTCCTGAAGTCTTTCAGATGTATTCTGTATCTGAAATTAAAAGGAGGTGTATTTAGTGTACGTGATCAAAAATAAATGTCTGTCACCAAAAAAATCTATTTGCTTAGCCAACACATTCTACAGCATTCCAGTTTATTCAATTTGTGCACTCCGACCTGTAATACAATTGCAAGCACATATGAAGGAAAACAGATACACAAAGATGACAGTAATGAAAGAGCAGACCATTCATCAATATGAGGAATAAACCTTTATTATATCTATTGACATACAGCCTCTGTAATTGACAAAGATGTAGAAGTTTCTCTCAAAAAGAAACCATCAGAAATAAACTAAACTGAATACCCTCATATAAACCACTGCAGGTATAGACACATTTTATTAGGTCATATACTTAAAATATACCACATAGGCCACTGAAAACAAACTAAACCACTTATTTCAATTTGCTGGCAGTGCCCACAAAATGGGTAAGTTAACCCGACAAGAAATAAAAGTTTAGCGAAAAGGCACCACACTAAACAGAAGTTTATCACAAATGTAAGTCATAAAAAGCAAAAATATGCTCTGTAGGAAAGCAAGTCCTTCAAGCACAAAAGAAAATAGAGTTATGGTAAGGCTGATGGGCTGTTGGAGCTGTCCCATGGAGCCAAACCACACATCCCCTTCTCTCCTGAGATGGCCAATGCTGCAAACCTGGGGGCGCATTATGGAAAACAGGACAGCAAACGTCCTTCCAAACCAACGTCCTGTTGGCTGCCACAAACCAGCAATTTTAATCTTCCAAAGTAGGAGCTAGCATCCAGGTCATCCTATTTAAAAGCCACAGAGGAAACCGTCTTCCATCAGCATCCCAAATTGCCCACATTAGCTGGGATGCCATATGGCAGCAAGGTCCCTTTGGTATCAGCTGAGTCCAGCAGCCTCATCCAACACTGAGCATTACGATCAAAGTCTCAATCTAGACTTCTGTGATATATTTATGAAGGATAAAATTGATTCTGTGAGCTAGTTTAGGAAGAAGTCTTAAATACTTCCCTGACAAAAACGGTTTCCATACTTTTGTTCACAGCAGTCAGGAATTGCATATTTTTCAGCCTGTATCAAAGCTCCGTAAGCAGACTGGGCCTTAAACAAGAGCATTTAATTTAAAATCTACAGGCACAGCTGAAGACCTTCAAACAGTTACATTCCATTACCTACCCCTACAAATGGGAATTCATTTTAACTGAATTAAAACCAACACACAAACTCTAGTTAACAGCTATAGGCCTTTTAGTTCCATATTTATTCCTGAAGATATACCCACACAAAATACCTTGAGCAGTAAAATACAGTATGTCTGACAGAAAAAAACCCCAAACCTATCACATTTCCCAGTTTTCTAAAGGCTAAGGCATTTTGATCAATAAACTGCAGGGGCAATTTACTGTTTTATACCACTGAACCATACACTCACTTTTCAGAACGAGTGAGATCTGTCAGTGCAACAAAGGTTTATGAAATCTACCGTCAAATAAAATAAAAAACACACATGAAGTATACCCTTACATTTTTGTTTAGTAAATCTGGACTGCCTGTTCTGGTGGATAATTATTACTATTCCTAACATCTATGACTCTTTGAAACAAGATGCCTGTGTTAAATAACTAAATGGTTCTCTTCATATACTCAAAAAATACAGAAAAAGAAATGGGGGCTTGGTTATAAAAGGAGCTCACAGTCACTATAATTATTAGGATTGCTATTGTTAAATTGTTTACAAAAATTGGACTCAAACAGTTGAGGGGGGCCAAGAGCTTGGAAAGTGTAAGTTTTGCTTAAGTATGCCAAGTTTAAAAGCTTCAGTGGAGTGAAACAGGCCACCACCTCTGCTCAGAAGCTCTCATTACTGAAAATGAGACTGCACTGCCTGCTGCAAACCAAGCCTGGGGAAGACAGTATGAAACTACCTGCTCAAGTGCATTTCTCCTTCCAAAGCAGTTACTCAAATTCACTGTAATTCACTGTCCAGAACAGTAACACTCCAGAAGAACTTTACTTCAAAAATCTAGTTTGAAACAATCACAGGATTTTTTTTATTACTGTATTAGGTGTTTGTGTCACCATTTAGTTCTAGTCCACGCAATCAAAAGTGCTTCATTAAATCTTCCCCTGAATACTTTCCCATAGTTCAAGGAAAAGCCAATTTCTCTTGTCACACATTGCAAGATTCTTTTTAAGAGGAGCCACTGCAAACCAGAGAGAGGAAGGCAGGAATCACAGTGCATCACAGCAGGAAACAAAGATGGTGACAAACATCAAAGAAACGAAGAGAAGAGCTTTGTTAAACTAGTAACACATCAATTTTAGAGAAGGAAGCTATTTTAACTGAAAAGCTAAAGAAGGTACATTTAGGGATCGCATCCTTTTTAGTTAAGAGAAACTACTTTTCTCCCATCACCAGGCAGCAGTGATTTTTCTAATATGACCTAATAAAGCAAGGATATTTAGGATATCTGTAGCCACAGATTACCTACCTGTAGGTAACACAGCACACTAAACTAATTGATGCCAGTTGACATCACTCATCTGCTGAGAAACAGTCACCAATTACTAACAGAACAATCATTTGTTTGTTTAATGAATATGCTAATTTACTGAACTCTCATTAGACAGATACACAGGCAATATTGATGAGTTCCATAAGGCATTATAAAGTATGGCTGAATTATTTCAGAACAAATTAAACCAGAAAATATTGTACACTATTTAATGGAATAATAAAAGCCTGGCAGTGAGCGAATCCTCTGGGTGAGCTCTCTGAAAAAGACACAAGTTCTCAGAAGTGCATGGACCCAAACAGCTACTGCTACAGCAGCAAGTGTCACCTGGGAATTCACCCCCAGGGATCTGGATGCTCCTGGACACAGGTCAGAGACTGTGCCCACCTGGTGTGCGATGCCAGAGCTCCACAAACCCTGCAGAGGCAGGTGCTGAACCGGGAGAGAAAATGTCCAGGGAAGGCACTGAGCCCCCCAGGGCAGAGGCTGAGGGACTCCCAGTGGGGACACTGGAGAACATTGCATTTTCCACACCACCACCTGCAGTACCTCTGGTAGTGTTACTGATAAATCCTAAGTAAAAGCTGGTTCATCTGCACATTTAGTACAATGCAACACGGCCCCGAAAACAAAAGCAGTGATTAAATTTTCAATTCATAGTTTGTTTTGCTTGTGTTGGGGCTGCATCTAGTTTCTCTTTTTCTCTCTTAATAATTTTAAGTTCCTAAATTAAGAAGGAAATAGAAATTGGTTTTTCACTCAAGAAAGGAATCACTACAAGCAGTATCTGTCAATTTGTAATCATTTATTCATACACAATTTAAATGAGAAAGAATATTAAGTTCTCCTTCAAATTTCAGTCTTACCAAAGGAGTTTTATTTCATTAATTCCACAGAAATGAACAGAAATTTCTATCAAATAAACACCCATAAAATACCCTCTATATGATATGGCCATATAAGCCACATTTCTGCTTTTTAAGAAGAAAATACAAAGTCAGACACAAGGTACTGCAGCAGGGAGCACTTTCAGGCAGAGTAGGAAGGTCTGACATTTTTGTGTAATACAGGACAGTTCAAAGTAGCAAGATCCTGCAGAAACCAATTATAAAAAGAACAGTTTCAGCCTCAACCTGAACAGCCTACCCAGAATGTTAAAATTAACCTGGGAAAGTGAAGGATTTAACTAAAGAAATAAGCCTACTGGATTTGACCCCAAAGTCAAGTCATGAATCAAACTCCCTCACTCTCCCCCAATTTGCTCACTGAAGTGGGAGAACCTTCCCAAAACTCGCTCACTAGCTGAACTGCCAGCTTTCCAAGGTAATTGAATCTAAAAATATGTGGCTCTATTGAAGTTTTTTCACATTAAAATTAAAATGCCACCATTACTGGGGGGTTTAAGCATTTCATTCACTACCCACTACCTAAAAATTAATTCATTAATAAACATACGAAATATTCATGAGGATTTACCTCTTCCACCTTTAAAAAATATTCCCTTCCACTAAAAGATATATTAAACTGCAATGACATATTAAACAATATTTATTAGGAAACATATAATGATACTTCAATATCCCTCTTTATTTTTGACTCAGTGCTTTCTTTCCTCTTTCAGTGGTGGAATCCCTCAGCTGGGGAAGAGGAACATCAGGAGTGTGTCCATCAGTTCTGAAGTGGCTGGATGCTGGCAAGGCTTTCTTTGCTTTATTTATCTGTTTCATTAAAGCCCACCTTCTAAATCTTTCCACAGTGGCTCTAACAGGAAACAGTACAATTTTGCTGTGCTTTAAACACAGAAACAGAAGAGGATGTCACAGAAACAGAAGAGGATTTCAGAAGACAGCACCCGTCTCTTTCACAATTCTGAAATTTAGATTACAAAGCCATATAGATTGGATTAAAAAACCAGAAAGTATCTATTCATGAACCTTTCCCTTTAAACATAACCATAGCAATATGCACATAAAAACCACAACGTTTTAGAAACATCTCAGTTATGTCTTGGATATTTCACAGTATTGCAGATGAAATGGTAAGCATAGTAAAAGTACTCAGGGTGGAAGTGGGACTGAAAATCTTGACTGCATTCTTAACAAAATGTAATGACTCCCTATCAGTTTTCCTGAATGCTCCTGCTCGCTGTCTACTGCTAGAAACCCTTTCACTTCAAGGGTTCCTGAATGCCTGCCCTACTCTGTTCTTTTGACTTGATCCTGTACTCCTCCTTGTCCTTCTGTAATCAGTCTGATTGCAAACTGATTGATGCCAGGCTTACCCTCTGCCTTCTCCTGGACATGATGTAGGGTGGTGTGATGCTCTTCCACTGCAGGGCTCATTCGGGTCATTAGCTCCAGAAAACACAAATGAAACTACACAATTCTCCTCTAATGTGTCTTTATATCTTCCACTGTGCCTATATATGTATAAACTCAGCTTTCTGATTTATCCTTCTGTTTACTTCTCATGCAAGGAAGCAGACACAAGAATGAACTTGAAGCAAGTCCTTCACTCATTGCAGATTTAAAGTCTCCAGTAACGATTGCACTTTATAGACTTATTTACAGCTTGCTTACACTCAGGATTTTGACAGCTATTCTGTAAATACACTCTCCTACCCACTAAGCTCCATTGTAAACTACAAGAAACATGCACAGGGTCAGACTTGAGCTCCTTCTGTCATTCTTATTCTCCTTATCTCACAAAACCAGAATCTGAGCCCACATCCTCGGGCTCTACAAGGCAGATCCTAGCAGCCACCACCTGGATGATCCTTCTGGGTGCCTGCATGTATGGGTTTGTGAGGGCTACAGTCCTCAAAAGTACAAGAGGAGACAGTGAGAAGAGTGTCCCTTTGAACAGTAAGACCCTGACCTCTCTTCTCCATTTCCCACACCTTGCCAGCCCATTGTTCAGCAGCTGTTTCAGCCAGGCTGCTACAGGCTGACCTCCAAATAAAGCAGGACATCACCAAATCCCTGACAACTGTGTCCTGTTCCCCACCCAGGGGAGTATTCAGGCCTCTATTTACATGTGATCAGCAAAATAAAATTTCTACAAATTAAGTGACAGCACCCTTGTGACCCTGAGAAGTTCTGGGATGCATTTTGGTTAGTGTGGACAGGCTGCCTGAGCAGGGCTGAGCCCACCCCAACCCCACAAACCTTCACCTGAACAGTGAACCATTAGTGATACCTGAAGAGGCCAACCAAGAAACAGAGACCAGACAGAAGTAAGGGAATAAAGGTGGATATTTATCTGAAAGGCCTTCAGAGGCACACCCTGGGCAGGCCAAAGGCTACACCCAAGATGGACCCCGAGTCACGAGTTCTTCACACTTTTATGGCTTTGGTCCATTTGCATCTCAACCCAATTTCACCAATTAAACTTTAGCTAATGATGTAATTTCCCCTCAGCTTGCCCCCCTTCTCAAGATGCTGGGTTACACCAGGATGGTCTTGATGTCCTTAAAGACAGAACCTGGAGACGCTTTGTTATGTCTATAGCATGAGAGAGCAGCAGCTCACAGGCTAAAAGACACTTTAGAGTTACACACTGGGAATACAGAATTTGAAAAATATAAAAGCTAAAACGTAAGGCATCATTAGCAGCTTCCAAAAACCCTGCAACAGGGCAGATTCCTTATTCTGTGGGATTACATGAAATCTGTCTGGTTCAGACAACATGCAGGTCACATCACAAACAGGATGTCACGAACAAAGCTGACTGCCCCAACACCAAGCTGCCAGTCCACTCGAAGGGCCAAACGATGCCCTCTGTCCCTACTGCACAAATTGTTAGCAAAATATTTTTTCCTTGCGTTTTTAAACCAAAATTCAGCTGAATAAAATAGTATTAAAATTACTTTTGTACATCCACGTGTGCCCAAAGAGCAAGCGTGTCTACAGAAGCTTTACACCTCTGGAATTGATTTTCAGAGCCTTTGCTTGGGTAAAGGAAGAACATGAATTCCCAGATTCAATTTCTGCCTTTGTCTATGTGCCCACCACCAGAAGTTCTGCTTTGCATTAGTAATTAATTTTAGTCAAATTATGTTCATTTTGCTTATTTCAAACTTCAAAGCTTTAAGAGAAGCATACTTTCCTGACCTAAAAAGTACGGCTTTGAAGTATCTGATGAAAATAAACTCACTACCATACACAACTGCATAATCAGTTGCAGAAAATACTGTAACACATTCTCTGCCTTGGCAAATGAAAGAAGATTGCTGGTGATATGCACAACACATTCAAAAAGTGAAAGAAGCCATCTTCTCCACATAAATCAGAAATATTATTTTATTTTAAATATCTTGAGGGAAAATTTCATATTTTTGTTCTGATCTTATAGAAGTGTTTAATATCCTAATTTTTTACAAGATTAAAATTATACTTTTATGCAACTATGAAGAAATGCTCTAAACAGTAAACATAGCCAGGAAAAAATAATTCTGAAACTATTGTACCACCAAACATGAGACAAAGTAGCCACTAACAATTTTTTCTTTCATGCATGCAAATTAAGCTTCCTAAATTGTTACAAAACTCAAAGCATATTCAATAAGATGAACAGAAATGTTTCTGCATTCATATCTCAAGTAATCATATCTATCAAAGAAGTGTTTCACGCCTACCATACCCTGGAAGAATGCTTTTTCAAGTGTTAGAAGTCGCTGATATTTTAAGAGAAACACCGATAAAATGCCAATTTAGACAGTTTGAGTTTCATTTTTCATCACAGAGAAGGAAATATGAAACATAATCACAGCTTTTTTGTTCCAGTTCTTTAATATTGAAGTGAAATCATGATAATTTCCACGCTACCCGACTATGTCACCACAGAAGAATATGACTTTGAGCACTAAGCAACATAACACTTCCAAGCAACAAAAATGCAAATGCCCATGGTAGTAAAATAAAGAAATACAGAAAAGTATCTCCAGAAACAGTTTCACTGCATGCCTAAGTCATAGCTGGCTTATTAAACCAGTGCAGAACAGTCTGTACCAATTTCTTTCCTGGAAGCAGCAAGAAAAGAAAAGACTGGTACCCATTTTTTGTTTCAATCGGAATGCTTTACACTTTTTATTGTTAATAAGTCTTGGTTTTAATTAGACCATTTGACTTAGACTGGCATGAAGCAAACTCTAAGAGACAAAGATAGAAGAGGCAGAGAGCCTTCAGCTGCTTGGGCAGAGCTGGGGAGAAACCAGAAACTGCCCAGAATAATCAATGAAAGTCAGCCTTTAACAGGAAGCCAAACACTAAGAATATTTTTCCTTCCTTTGCAGGCAATTTCTTTATTAATATTTCTCCATTATTTATACCTATTTATATAAATTCACTCTGCTGCCATTCTCAAATCTCAAAGCAAGCTTAGGACACTACAAGAAGCATCATCTCATCATCCTCAAAGACCTTAAAGTAGATTTCTACATTTCTGACTGTATGGGGGGAGAGTAAGGTAAAGTTTAATCCAATGGAACAGCACTTCCAAGCCCAAAAGATGATGGCATTACTCCACTGGTGAAGGAAATGGGGACTATGCCCAGCCTTGTGTCCTGTGTCTTATTGCAGCCCATGCTGTACCCATAGAAATAAGCAACAGCCACTGTCCTTCCCTCAGCTTTGAAACCAGACCCCTCCCCAGAGGGAGCTGCCAGGGCCCTGAGCCGTTCTTGTTTCCACACGTGAGGTTCAGCAGTGTCTCCTGCTGGCAGCTCCTCAGACACCTGCATTTGGCAGTTGTTATCAGAGCTCTCCAGAAACCTCCTGGAACCCTTGATTATGTGTTCCCTGCTGTGCTGTCACTCCAGCAGAACCTGGAGGGAATGAAATCCTCCATGAGGACCAGGGCCTGGCACTGACTGAGGCTTCCTCAGCTGTCTGCAGCTTCATCTGGTTCTTGCTGATCAAGGTGCCTGCAGCAGAAATGCACAACAATCCTGTCAGTGATGTTGGTCTGCCCACAAACCCTGACCCGTGGGTTCTTACTTGGTCACCAACCTTCCCTAGATGGAGCTGCAGCACTCCAGCTGCTCTGGAATCATGTTTAATCAGCTCACATCGTGTTTAAAGCAAGCTCTAAATATCTGTCCCTCTACTTCCAAAATTTATGGCGTTACTTCAGACTATTTTAAGCTGAGCCATTTAACTGAAAAACAAATCTAGACTGGAACTCTGCATGAAAGAATTCAATTAAATAGATTCATTGTTTCCAATGTGTTTGGAGTGACAGAATTGAAGACGATAGAAAATTTAAGGGAAAATACATTTTTTATGCCATCTTCAGACCTTAGCTAGTACTATCTTGACAATAAAAAGGATATGGTTGCTTTTAACAGCCCTTTCATCTTTAATTATCGTGAATAGCTCTATCTTTTACCCATACCCAGCAGTATTATGTACAATTCACACACAGAATTCCTCCAATAACTGGAATTTCCCAAACATTTTTATACCAGTACCCTGTATGAACAACTTTTTTTTTTTTTTTTTTTTTTCACCAAGCAATAACCGCTTTTTTTGTTGCCATGANTCCCCACAAAGCAGTAACCGCTTTCTTGGCTGCCATGAAATTAGCAGATGTCAAATTAAACTGTCCTTTTGTCCACAGATCCTTCAGAGGAAGATATCAAAAGATGATGAAGTGTTCCATTAGTAATCTGTGTCTGGTTTTTAATTTGCAGCTTCATATTTTTCAGTCAAAAGTCTCGGACAAGCAGGCAAACCTACCAAACATGATCAAAAATCTCACTTAATTTTTCATTCCTCCTGACAATTCTTACAAAACTTTTGCATCTCACAAAGAATTTAGGTGGACAGGAGTTAAGACATCAAAGGTAAACCACAGTACAAGTGATTCTCTCTCCTCCTGACACAAACTGAGGCTGTTTCCCACAGCTTATGTTGCTCAGACTCCAACCCAACCCAGACTGTGATTCTATGATGCACAAATTAAAGACAAACAGGGTAGACAGAAATTGATCTGTCACCAAGTACTACCCATGTGCAAAGTAAGTAAATGCAAATGAATAATAATGTATCACAAAATCTGTTAAAAAGTCTTTTCTTAAATGAAACAGTCTTTGAGTTAAATACCCCAACCCACATTCATGCCCAATGGGGTTGTAAGCTTTATGATTTTGGATTAGAAGCTTATAAACACTCAGATCATCACAGAAATAAAATAAAATTGAATTCAATTTTGGAATACAGACTCTTACAGTTTAGGGAAACCTATGAGCAATTAGAAAAAGACCAAAGAGAAGACAGGAAGAAAAAAGTTAATGGATAAATCTGCTCAAAGCAGCACCTTTTAAACAAAACAAAACCTGCATTTGTTGAATATATTTTGTGCTATCAGTATAAATTGTTGACTGAAGATTTAAAAAAGCTGTTCCAACAAGTAAGCGGAAAAATAGCAAGTCTTTAAATTCCTTCACAGTTAACATTTAGCCACTAATTATACAAAAACATCGCCATCAGCACAATGTCACAAACAAACTAAAACACCAACCTAGAGTTTTCATTTTCATTACCACATTAAAGGATGGCTTCAGCCTGCAGTTCAGAATCCGTTTTAAGTCTCACTCATGCAACAAAGAATTCAGCAGCACAGCATAGGTCCACTATTCAGGAATTTTTCACAACAGTCAATCTTAACTTCTATTTGTTTCATACCCACTCCTGCTGTTATCTAGTTAAAATAAAATCAATAGCCAGCTGATCATGGATCAATGTTTAATTACCAGTTTAAAGTTACTGTCATAAGCAGTTGGACAGGTAATATGACTTCTCTGTCCTGTGTTTTATTAAAATGCCATGGAAGAGACAGGTATAAGCTGAGTCACAGATGGTTAGAAGCTGCTTTTCTCAGCAGTGAGTATCAAAGGAGGAAATTTTCTGGAAAAATCCTCAGAGTATATGCTCAAAGCTGTAGATGATAGTCACAAATATGCACAGAAAAACTGGACTGGCCAAGACAATAATGAGCTGAGCTACTCACTACAGGTGTGGCCAACAATAAAAATTATCAGTTGAGGTTAAATCATCTTGGAACAAGTGAGTCCCCAAAACAGGGAGGGAGACAATCTCATCTCTAAACTAAATGAGGACGTTGCCCATTTTTGCTGAAAATGAACCTTCCAAACAAGAGAAAGGATGAAATAGCAGAGAAATGAACTACTTCTAAGAAACAACTATACCCCACATGTGTGTAAACCTTCATCTCACTTCTCTGTATTCCCAAAAGAATCTCAGTATCTTCACACATTCCTCATAAAATCCCTGCTGGCAGTCATCAGCCAGATAGACCAAATGAAAGGTGACTTAAAGAAAAAAAAAGAAAAGAAAAAAGGAAAATTACCACATACACTGACATTTCCAGAGAAAAACAGGAGGAAACAGTCACTCAGATAACTGTAAAGAAAACACAGTTTGTCTATTGACACTTTATCTAGTTTCTCAGGAGGCAGATCAATGAAAAAAACTCACTTCCTTTTATATAAAAAAAACTTTAACCAATCCTAAACATACCCAAGGATGCAAGGAGTCTCTGGCTAAACTGGTTGGGAGTTCAGCTGGAGGGTCAGGAAGAAAGATTTACTCATTTGGAGCCAAGTTTAAGACCACAGGTGTGGCTAATTCTCAATCTAATGTCATATTCATGAAGGCTGCCTCTCCTTCCCTAATTAGCCCTATCCCCTGATTATACCTCCATGAGGTACAAAGGAAGGTAAATCAATGCAGCAAAGTGCAGCTTTTCTGCTTCAAGACAAAGCTGTGACTATCTGTGTCAGAGTCAGATTGCTCCCAAGGTGGGAGTTCCACTAGTATAAAACTGACTGGGGGAAAAAAAAATTAAAAAAAAAAAAATCACAGTCTGAGGTTATATTTATGTTTTCATTTCCTTCTTTCATCTCAAAATAGGATTCAATAACCATGTGTTTAATGGAACTGCCGGGGAGGAGTGGGCCAAACATCTGCTCCACTTTGGCATTTCAGTTTTGTCTAGAGTTTGAAGAGGGCTTTCCTGTCATTTGGATGAGGAGCCTGTAGAAAAAGCTGTTTGTGAAAGTCTGTAGGCTCATGTATTTCCTGCCTCTAAATGTAAAACCTTGAAAATATAGCAAAACTGCCAACCAGGAAAAGCCAAATAGGGAAGCAGTCCAAACCCCCAAGAAATTTTCAAGAACTCCAGAGAAAACTAAGAAAAAAATAAGAATTCAACATTAAAGTAGCTTCTGAAGCCATGAATTGAAAAATTCTTTTCAGTAAGGTTTGGTGTTGCATGGAAGATCAGCTATGACAGCTGATAGTTTCTTTAAAAAGGCAGAACTTTCTCTGCTCAACGTTAATGAGGTTTTACAGATATCCAAGTCTAGGAACTGAAGGCATCTGCACAGTTCCTTGCAATCTTGAACAGTTCCCTATTGCACAACCTTGCACGCAAATAAGAAAAACCTTCAAATAGATTCCAGCAGATTTTATAACAGAAATATTTTTTAATTCCATCTTCACCCCTTTCCTTTTTTTTTTTTCCTGTATTTTCAATACATGTGGAATCTGGATGTGTTCTGGCAGGACTGAGGCCCACTTTGAAGGCTGGGAGAGGGCTCATAATGCACCAACCAACCTGCTCACTCTATCAGAATACTGGAGAGTTACCTTAAGCATTTTTTTTTTTTTTTNTTTTTTTTTTTATGATTCTGATTTAATTGTTCCTCATTTATATTCATCGCTGAATTTCACTGCATCTGAAGCTATTTTGAAAACACAACATTCTCCCAAAGGGCCCAATCCAACTCCCATTCAAATAAACAGCCTTCAATGGAGCCTATTTGTTGCCAGCCAACAAGATTGGATTCTGCTGCCGAGTGGTCCCCGGAGCGTTTGTCACAGCTCTTTACAAACACTGCTCCAGCAAGAGCAGGCCTGAATGCTCCTGTCCACACGCACTACAGACAATTCAAACCTATCTTTTATCTTCTTGAAACACTTGGTCAGATTTAAAACTCCAGAAGCACAAAGAATTGAATCGACCAAGAGCAAACAGCAAAAGGAGTAAAAAATGTTTAACAGTTATAAAAAAGTAAAGGGAAAGCAGGAGGATGATAAAATATTTTCATGTGATAGGATCAGTTACCATTTACTCCACCCCTAAAATGAAGTCACACAGGAAAATGTGTGCAGATTACAATGACAGCATACAACCAAATTTCACTGCTATGAACAGCAACAGCTTTGAAATAATAAGAAGTTTGGCAACAAAGTGTAGAAACACCACTCCAACAGTAAGTCACAAGGGTTATGAGGAAAGATTCTAAATGTCACACAGGGTTACCAGAACAACAAAGTTCAAGACTGATATTTCTTGATCACATCCGCACCATATGGAAGACCCTCATCTGTGAAAGAAACACCATGATGGGCTTTGAGGACAGGTTTTGATGGTTTACGCTAAATAAAGTAACAGTGTAACTTCTCATTTGAGCAACAGAATGAATGATGCAAATAAGAAAAACCTTCAATGGAATGGCTCTTACTTTCAGATCCTTTATCCTATTTTGTAGCACAGAAATCCAGACTCTGGCTGATCAACTTATTTGTAGCTTAAAGTCTGAGGCAGTGGAAGATTAGGAGACTGTTTAGATGGGAATTCTATTACGCAACATTGCAAAATTGAAGACCTTTATAAAGAAAAGTGGTTTGCTTTGAAATTAAGAACTTGATTTGTTGTTATACAGTATTGATGTGGTTCTTGCAAACAGCCTACTTGGAAAGCACAGATCTTGGGAGATGCTCTCAGTATCTGTCAGAGTTCAGAAACAGAATAACAAAATGTGATTTATAATACAAGTTCAACATCTCTAGTTCAAAAATAATGCACAAAAAGGATTTGTTTTTTTTAAAGTTGGCTACCTTGATAACCTAAAAATACTCTTGAGAATCTGAGCTGATACCCAGTTATTTCAGTGGGGTAATTTACAGAGTGCCTCCATGCTTTGAGAGATGACAGAATAGAGCATGAGCTCCTAATTTCCACCTGTATCTCAATTCCCCACTGCAGTACCAGATAAAGACACGGCTTGAAACCAACCAAAGCAGCTCAACCAAAACACCTCCTATAGCTCACACCAAGATGGCTCTGTCCATACAATGCTCCATACTCCAGCCTCTCCAAGCCCTCCATTTCGCAGCCCTACAGGAACAGGGATGTTACCTATGAATTCCTTATTGCAGGATCAGACTCACCTGAGCCATGAAGGCAGGAACACATCTTCAACCATACAATGCACATTCCCCAAACATTATTGTGACTGACAGCATTGCCCATCTACACTAATGAAATTAAATCTGTATATATAAAGATAAATGTATGTATATAGACATCATTGTGTGTGTATATATACGTAAACACTCTCCCTATTTATGCGTGTATATATGAAATGGACGAATGCTAAATCAATAAATCAGTTGCACTGAGCTCTCAAATACTGTACCCAGCATTCAAATAGGTAAGTTAGGCACAAAAGATTTCAGATTTATAAGCGAGGTGGGTAATTTCCTTCAGGTTAAAAGATAAACCACACGGCAGCAGTTGTGCAACACAAGTTAAGTTCAGCACCAACACCACCCTTAACTCCAGAGCCCTCCCACACAGCCCTGCGCCTGCAGCCAGGAGCATTCCCAGCAGCGGCACCTGCGGAGAGAACCGGACACAAACACGCTTTGTTTGCTCCAGGGGCTTTTGGTGGTGGAAAAACGCTTATGCTCAGAAGGGTGGACCAAAGTACATTCTCATGCAGCGGCTCATGATGAAAAGGTAGAATAACAGAGTTGGTTGCCAACAGCACAAGAACTGTCTAAAATGTGCGTATCTCATTTTACCCCGGCATGGCTGCTGTCGAGGTGAATAATGAACTCCTGCTGCACCTCAAGAGAGCCCCTGAACCCTTCCAGGAGGCTCATCTACTCCTTCCCATCGCTCTGCTGAGGTTCAAGCCCACCTGGAAGCCTGAGCTAGGATCGATTTTCCCAGGAGAGCACAAACAGCCATCTTCACCCCAGCCTGACCTCAGCCACCCGCACTGAGCCAAACCAACCCGGTGCTGCCACCCGAAACGTGTTCAGACAGACGATATCACATCGTGCACAGCGTCACCCAGCTCTGCTACCGAAATAATTCAGAGTTCTGTGGGGGGAGGAAGGCGCTCGGAGCTGGCGCTCCCGGTCAGCTTCGGTCTGCCCAGCCCCGAACCGGCGCCGCCGCCAGAGCTTCGCCCCGAGCCCCCAAGCGCCGGGGCTCCCGGCTGGCCGCGTCCTCCCTCCCGAGCAGCCGCAGCCAGGCGGGAGGAGAAAGCTCCCTGCCGCTGCCAGGCACAGGCGCGGGGAGGCTGCGAGCGGAGCCGCGCCGGCCGCGGGGCTCAGGCGGGAACGGTGAGCGGGGCGGAGGCTGCCGGCGGCAGAGCCGGCGGGGTGCGGGGCCGGGCTCGCTCACTCACCGGGAATTCGCCCCGCAGGCGGGCGGATCGCAGCGCCAGGTCCCGCAGCACGGCCCCCGCCTGGCCGGCCAAGGGCGCCGCCATCTTCCCCGCTGTCCCCGCCCTGCCCCGCGCCCCGGACGGAAGCCCCGGCGGAGGCGGAGAGCGGCCGGGCGCGGCCGCGGGTCGGGGGCGCCGGGAGNCCGTGAGGGGCCGGGTCAGGGGTGTCGGCACCGTGGGGACGGCACAGGCCCGTGTGAGAGAAGGTGCGTTATCTCTCTGCCAAGGAAAGGCCACGGGAGTTGTGCCTGTTCAGCCTCGCGAAGAGACGACTGAGAGGGGACTTCGTTAATGTGTATAGGTGTCTAAAGTCTTGGTTTCAAGAAGATGGACCGGGCTCTGCTCGGTGGTGCCTAGCGATAGGACAAGAGGCATTTGACAGAAACTGATGCCCAGAAATTCTGCCGGAACACGAAGAACTTCTTCGCTGTGCAGTGACTGACTACGGGAACAGATTGCCCAGAAAGGCTGTGGAGTCTCCTCACTGGAGATACTCCAGAGCTGACTGAACACAATCCTGTGCGCTGTGCTCTGGGATGGCTCTGCATGAGCAGGGAGCTTGGACCAGAGGAGCCACTGTGGCCCCTTCCAGCCTGACCCATTCTGTGTTTGAGGTGACTGTACCCAGCACGGCCGGGTTTGGGACTGGGCCCAGTGCGGTGACCAGAGCAGGAAAAGGCTCTGTGGAGAACGCAGCACCAGGGAACGATGCAGGCAGCAATGAGTGGAGGGGCTGGGAAGTGTGAGGTGACAGCCTGGAACTGCTGGAGGCTGTCTTGCCTTCTGACTTCTTTTTTCATGACTAAAAGGTCTTTTGGTTTTCATTATGAAATATCAAATTAACCCAAGCTAATAAACTCTAATAAGGCCTGCTGGGATCCAGCTGACTCTTCATAGGCACTTTAATCTAAATTCCACAAAACGCCTCTGTTCTTCATCCACAGGTAAAATGTGTCAATGCCAGGCTGAACATTAGGAGGAATTTTTTCACAGAAAGGGTTGTCAGGCATTAGAATCAGCTTCGCAGGGTAGTGGTGGAATCACCATCCCTGGAGGTTTTTAACAAAGGGCTGGATGTGGCACTTGGTGCTGCACTTGGTCTATTTGACAAGGTGGTGATTGGTCACAGGCTGGACTTGAATATCTCAGTGGTCTGTTCCAACCTAAATGATTCTGTGAAACCTGTTAGTTAATGCCAAACCTGAGACACTGAATTCACTTGGGGGGTGGAACAGAAGAGCAGAGCCCTGGTAGGTTTATGTCCATCACGTGGACTTCAAATCTAACATGAGTTCCCAGTCTGAGCAGAAGTTTCGTGAAAGGGAGTCCCAGAAGCTGTATTTGTGAACATTGTTCCACCCATCAGGAATGACTTAGGGGCTGGTGTGGATACAGGTGTATCATGTCTACAATCTGAAGCAAGCTCAACAGTCAGATGGCCTGGTCTTTGCAGATACAGTGTCTATGTGCCCCGGTTGAGCATTTCCTTATCTGTTTCTGGTTAGTGCACACTTTGGGTAATCCACCTATGAGTAATAGAGAGTTAACCAAATAGCTCACACAAATTGTCCGTTTACAATCACAGTTTGAAAAAAAAAAACTGCTGAAATTGAACGGTGGATGAGATAGCCTTGCAATTTTACATCAGTTCATATTAAATTCACCTATATTGAAGCATGCAAAGTTAGCATTACATGGAGGCATTATTTATGCAGAACATTATTTATTCAGTGGCTTATGATGAAATAGTTGGATAAACACTTAAATCCCCATCTTCTAGTCCAGGATGTGAGTGGGAACAAAGGAGAATGCTCATGCCAGGGCTTAGAACTTACACTCCCAAATGTGTTTTTTAAAAAATCCGGACTGAACAACTCCTTTATTGGAATTTAATCAGAAAATAAATTATATGTCTATTAGAAAAAAAATCTGCACTTTCATAAAAACTGAGATGCTAGAAAAGTCTGAAATTGAACACTTTTGTCTTTGTCATGACAATTTAAGTAATGTAATATGTTTCAATAAAGAATCTGGAGATGCTATTTTTTATAGCGTTGAGCAATAATGTATGGTACCCAGTATTAACCCAGGTATTACTGTGTGCTTGTTCTTTCAGAATATTATATACTGACTTGGGTATTATGATGGAGGAACTATAATTTCATTTTTAGTTTCATGACTGTGGTTCAGTAAGCACAGCGTTCCCTATTCATACAGACTATTATGGCTGTCTGCATTAGGTTTATATATATAGCAGGTATATAAGCTTTCAGATAATGTCTGTGAATTGCATGCAAGGCTATCATTTAATGCTATGAGGAGCATTTTCACTGCTTAATATAAATAATGCAGAACCTGCTTTACTATATTTTTATTGTTTAGATTTAGTGGAAAACCACTGTGCAAATGCACAGTGTGGAGTAGTCACCAAGACATGACTTTTTTATTTTGTATCTCTATTGCAGTACATGCCTGACCTTTAAAGTATGAGGAGAAAAGATAGAGAGATTCATTGTCTTCACATCCAGTTTCCTTCTATGTATGTGTAAACCAAAGAAAATTTAAATGAAACAGGTCTCTGATGCAATTAGAGGAAGCAAGAGCCAGAATTTTTGGATCATGAGGTACAAGATATGTTGGTGGTTGAGAGGAGGGACAAATTATGACTTATTATTGGGGAACACGCTTGAAATGCAGGAATTTGGGAACAGCTAAGGAGTATTCTCAACACACCATCCTCACAAATAAGGAAGGGAGGGAAGTGAAATGCAAAATAAAAAAGGATAGATGCTGGTTTCAAAGGTCCTTCCTTCTAGACTTGCAGACATTCCTCCCTGTATCTCTCATGGATATGCAGCATTTGAGCGTGCTTCTGTTCTACCTCCCCCAAGATGCACAAAAGGCTAGATTGTAGCTACGTTTTTTAGCAGTGGTCTACTTAATGCAAAACAACCGGTAATGGTTTTGCAATTAAGTTTAAATAAGAACATTGTGTAAAGTTTATACCTCTTTAGAAGTTATCCTTAAGGCTAAATGGTTGATAGTGTTCAAGTGAAAACATTTAAAGACAAAAAAATCACCCTATCACAGGTAAAGCACAATTTTAAGTGTTTTTGCAATGACATTGTATATTCATTTTCTTATCTGTGCAGATTACCTCCCAAACATTTTTTTTTTTTTTTTTATTTTATAATGTAGCTGGCTTTTGATGGGTTGTAGTTTCTTTTCAGAGTACTGGAACCAGTGGGCTGAAAGACATTCCTCATCTACGTATTGCCTTGTAATTATTCTTAAGTTAACTACAGAACTTGAGCTTCATATTCACACAGATTTCATAGGGAATAAGTTTATAATAAATAAGTTTATTTGAAAGATACCCCATACACTGCATCCCCAAGAATAACAAGTGAGGGTAGTAAAGCTTCAGCAAACTCACTAAAACAGTCCCACTGTAGGTGGCTGAGGAACAGGAAACAAGATCATAGGGTGAGTCTGACAGTGTCACTGCAGAGCGTGGGTCCTGATGCACAAGCACCTCTCAGACTGTCATGCTGTCTCAGTTCTTCACCATTCCTCATCCCCTTTCCCTGTTCAAATGTTAAACCAAAACGAAAAATGTATGGTAAGTGGTAAATACACCAATGGGTGGAGGAAAGGTAACAAAGGATTAAAATAACAATGTTCGGGTCTAAAAAGGATGAAAATAAGGAATGAAAACCAGTGTATTAGAATTGTAAATTGCCTCCTAGGTCACCGAGTTCAGTCATTGCATACAGCCACCAAATTTCCATTCATTAAAACATTATTAAAATATACTGGAAGGTATCCTGGAAGGAAGCAGGATGGTGTGGCTTTGGCTAGGTAGGATTAAACGCCCTGGTTGCTCTGTCTGCAGTAACATAGGAGCTCTGTGTACTGCTGCATCACCAGGCTGTGTATGTAAATATCAGTTTGCCCTTCTCATTTTCAAATTGTCTGCACCTCTGCTGTACATAGCGGAACTTGTATGTGGCTCAGAATGAAGGAACCAAGTGAAGCTTAAAACAGTCTTTGCATCTTCTGCTCAATGCTGTGGGAAGCCAGGGTGCTGCATTTCAACACTGTGTGATAACTTTGACTTGAAAAGTGAAAAGAAGTGTCTAAAACAGGGAAGATTTTAAATAATAACATGTAGGAATAAAGAGAAAAAGTAGTAGAACAACCAATTTTAAAAATATGTATAGCAAGAGAGGCAACACCAAGGGTAGCAATAGCAACAGTAATGCTCCACCTTTTTTGAAATCTAACCACCTGAATTTGTAAGAACAAAACTTTCAGGAATGATGACATAAACTAATAGGCTGAAAACAATAGAAGTGATGCATCAGTTTACAGGAGAGCTACTGCTACCTGTTGCCAGTGGCCTGCTGTATAATGAGGCAGACAGGGGAGTTCAGGTTTCTCAACAGAGATGGACTGTAGGTCTATAACACTCAGTTCCAACAACGCTGAGAACCCTGATATTGAGGGTAGAAAGACAATTTTATTGAACTTCTGTCAGAGACGATACAGGACTGTGAATACAAAAAGTGTAAAGATCTGAGCTGTGGGATACAGTGGAAGAAAACAACCTCTCAAAAGCTGGACCTCTTTGATAAGATGTCACTATATCCTCACAAAAACTTTGAAATCTAAAAAATACAGTGAATCTAAATTCAGGAAAGAAATGTCTAACAGGCTAAAAAAAAAAAGTTAAATTTACTTGGGGGAAGGAATGGAGGTTAGAGTAGCAGCAAAACAGTGACATAATGAAAAGACAGCCTTCGTTGTGTCTGCTGAGCAATTCAGTTTATTATGTAGAAGAACATTCTAAAAAGAAATTAGATTTATTAAATATGAAGCAAAATCTTGACTAGATCAATAATCTTCTGTACATTGTATTTAAAACCATATTTAGCAGCAAGCCATTATATTTAGAAACATTCTTGTCAGCAAGCTCTCTGGAGTGTACAGGAAAGTTTCCAGATGAAGAGTTTGCCGAGGCAGTCAAATGTGGAACCTTCACATCCACCATGCTGACTGATAGCAATCTGTGAATTCCACCATGCTGACTGATGGCAATCTGTGAATTCCACGTGTGCCATGCCATAGAGCTCTTTAACTCTTTCCCAGCAGGGCTGCAATTCCCATGTGGAAGAATAAAGGCAAGATGTCACTGCTGTAAGAGAAATTACTCGGATGCTGATAGAAAAAGCTTTGTTTTATGGGGTTGCGTGTGTTCTGCACAGTATCTGCAAACAGGTGAGCATTTTCCAGGAATGAAACCTGGTTACTGCTTGAGTCTCTTGAAGGCTGTAGCTTAAAAAGCAGTGTTTGCCCCAACCATAGGCAGGCTGGGCAAATTAGGAAAGCTATAGGTGTTTCCACCACATCTAATCCATATTTTAATCCACAGGTTGCAAAATACCTTATAGCATGTTGCCCCAACCTGTTACAGGGTTTGAAATTGTCTATTATAATTAATTTCCAAACCAGTAAGGTGAAAGGGCTGCTAATATGTGAGGGGTAATTTTTTCCTGATGAATTTTATGGATTGCAGAAGCAGGGAAATTGATTTTTCTGCCAAATGAAGTATTGATCTAAAAGAAGCTTACTATGCTACCTAGTTTGGGGTCATGGGGTACTATTTCTGTGGATTTTGTAGACGGCTTGCTTTTTTTTCCTATTTCAGTAAAATCTTTTGTCATGGAGGCAGGTTTCACTTTCACTACAATTGGTTGGACACCAGCAAGTGGTTCAAGTGATCATGGAAGTTGATGAAAACCATAACCTTTTTGAGGAGCCTAACAAAGAAATGCAGCACTGTGTGAAAAAGCCTGTAACAAAACCTGAATGCACCACCAGAGGAAACTGAACTGCCTAAACATAAAGCAGGGTGACAACAGTTACTATGGCATTTGGTGCATATGGTCACTGCTTTGTTGTCTAGACAGCATATTTGGACATTTACAAGTGTGTAAAAATAAAGGAGGATTTTTTACCTTAGCTGGTGGCAAGAGCAGTTACAGCTGCTGGAGCTGGGCTGTCCCCAGTCACAATGGCAGGCAGGCTTCATCACCAGTGCTTTGAAAAGATCTCAGTGCCTCTATATAAAAAGGCCAAAGTTTGTAAATTTTTTTCTGGTTTTCGTAGATTGTATGATGTTAGCTCTCAGAGCAGCTGTGAGAAGAAGTAGAATATCTACAAATGCAATCACACAGACGAGACTGTGCTGAGTTGTTTTGTAATCTGTTCCCTTTGGAATAAAACTACCAGTAAATAGCAATCTTCCTGCACCTGGTACTGACAAGGGGTGCTTCCAGGTGTCTCTTTTGCTAGTTAATGTATCAATTACCAGCTAATGTATCAATTCTTCAAACATGAAAGTGTAGTCAAATATAAGTTACTGGAGTAGAAAAAACAGACAGTGACTCTTTCTGAGATCCCTTTAACTTACGTTCAGGGAGCCTTTAGGAACCTGATGAAAACATTAAATGTAATTGACTAAGAAGTGATCATACCTGTGGTGGACTGTAAATAGTTTCCTGACCATATAGCCTAAATACTTTAACAGAATTCCTATTACATTTGCAAGCATCACCTCACCTATACAGAGGTTTGTAAATCAGCTGCATTAGTATTTAATCTTTGAATGGTGTTCGCAAATTTTATGGAAGTTCAAAGAGAAAATGGGCAAAGAGCAAAGTCTGTATCCTCAGGGGACAGTATCTATATGAACAGATGAGTAGGGAGGGTAAAGCCTTATGGTTGCTTTCTATATAGATGCATTTTATTCAGTAAAAGAAGCCATATCATTTATTGACTACGTTTCTGTAAAACTTTCTTTAGCCTGTAAGCAGAATAAATCCAAAATGTTTTGCTTATGAAGATTGTTACAATGTGTAATAAAAAATATACATACAGCTAACTATCTTTATAAACTCTTGGATAAGGACATAGATTATCCCACCTTCAAGTCTTGTGCGTGTGTACACGTGTACACTACAGTTTTTTCATGCTTTGGGAAATAATAATATTAAGCTTTTTTTCTATTAGTAGAGCTAGGAGGAATCAAAAAGAACTTCCCCATGGCCTATTCCTTTAATAGCTTCTACAAAAGTATGTAGGAATTACTGTATTTTTAATTAATATGCATTTGTTATACAGATCAAAATGGGAATGCTTTAACCATCAGCTTGACTGTAGCATTCTTCTTTTGCATTCTGCCTCACAAAAGAAATTGGAGTAAAATTTTTTCAAACAACAAGTTCTAGTATCCAATCTGATTTAGTAGAGTAGCATTTGCAAACTTAGCTGTTAAATTTAGCACTGTCAGGTATGGCTTTTGCTATCTATATTGTTTGTTCTTAATAAATGTGTTTTGATGATTTTGTTTCTCTAGGAACGTTGGGAATGTTTTAGTGCATACAAGCAAGTCTACAGTCAAAATTCTATCCCAAAAGGTATTTTTATGCTACCAGTCTGCACTTCAGAAAATGCTGAATTTTTTCATTAGAAAACCAGTGAAGACCAATTCATTAACAACAACTGCCAAAGGAGGTATGTGATTAGTTTTGAGAGTCATTTAGGATCAAAATCTTGTGTACTGTAATAAAAATTTGGGGAAACAACAGAAAATCTACATGGACAGCTCATTTAATGGCTGTGATGATGTTATGTTTGAGGTAACATGCACCGTAAGTGTACTATTCTGAGCAAATCACTATTTATTCACTTTGGATGTAGCTTCCTTAGACATTTAACGTATATAATGAGTATTGAGCTATATACTGAAATGAATCCCTTTGTCACTCAAGGCTATATGTGGCTTACTTGATGGAATCCAGAGCAGGATTCATGACAAATAACAAATTTCGAAGGGATAAACGCTGAGAGTAAACTTTCTTATCTCTGCTGGTTTCTGGGAGCACAGTTACTACAGTGTCTATGGCCCATGGTTCAGTTCTCTACAAAGGAGCCAACTTCACTACTAATCATCCTGCAGACATTAATGCCAGTGCATAATGTGAGAATGCTCAAGTCATGAAGTCTTACTTATAACTGAAAGAATTTAGAAGAATTTTAATATTGCCAATGAATACTCCCCCAAATTCCAATGAAATTTATGTCTGTGTAAGAGTTTGTGCGTGTTTCATTCAATAATTGCATCTAATATTGCCAGCTAGGAAAGAAAAACAATAATGTGTGCCTGGTATGACACATGCCATGTTTCAACTGAAAACACGACTACTGCCACCCTATAAAAGAAAAATTATTGCAATTAATTCATTACTTCAGAACAACAAATAACTGAGGAATTTGCAAAATACATCAATCTTCTGTGAAGAAGAGAAGACTTTATTAGGCAGTAATTGTTATGAATTAATCACTTAGCTTTAATACTAAGTATGATCTTGTGATACAGCATAAAAATATGAGCTCTGGGCAAGAAGCAGACAATGAATAGTCTTGAGAAGGGATTCATCTCTTGTCCAGAGCTTCTGGAGAATAGCAATGACTTTTTGTTGTAATCTCTCATTGAAAGCAGCAGTTCAGTTCGTGCTGTCTTACATCAGAAGCACAGACTTCAGCAGTGGCACTGTACCTAATGCAAACTTGTCACCACTATATCCTGCAGAAGTGTCTCGTTCTTTTAAGGCCACTGGAAGTGATAAGTTAAATATTTCTTGCACCATTTAAAGCATAGAAGATACATGTACATATATGTGCGTGCAGGTACATGCATCTATATATATTTGTGTGTGTGTATACATATATATGTATATATATATATGTATTTAGTGGAGGCCTTTACTGATAGAAGATTTATATTAAAATATATGCTAAATATTATTTAAGGTCTTTCTTCTGCTGGTTTTTGTGACATTAGGAATTTTGCAATACTTTCCTTCCTAAATCCTCAGGTTTCCTCCAGTTTCTTCAAAATGGTGAGGAAGTTTCAGTATACCTCGTATTTCAGGAATTTCTAACAGGCATATACAGATTAATTGCATATAGCACAGATCAAATTGCATAAAACTGTTAATGTAGCCCAGTCATGCCCTGTTGCATTTGTGCTGTCAGACTGAACAGGTCTGTCTTAATAGCCTGAGAGAGGTTGAGAGAGTGAAAATCAGCTCCATAAAATTCCACCCAAATGAGAAAATCAGTCCTGAATGAAGGGTGAGTACAGGCCATCAGAAATCATTTTTCTTGATGAGCAGATGGAGAAATGTGTTTTTGAAGGTAGGCTGTTAAGTGTTTGAAAGGCAACTATCAGAGGTCATTTCAACCTCAGCTGATTATCTCTTAGGCTTTAAGTAATACTAAATGGCAAGTTCCCAAGTCTTATATGTACAGCTGTGGTCTGCAGAGTGAGAGGTGTTTACTGAAAATTGAAGAAAAGAGACAAAGTCAAAATCCACAAAAAGGACCTTTTAGGACATCATGCTTGTCTGGGAACTGAAAGCCAGGGATTGGTTCATGTTGTGTGGCATTTTGCTCCCTTGTCTATGTGGAACCAAACCAGAGGGCCTGTTTGTCATGCAATTTCTGGTTGTTTTGTGAAGAATGCTGGGTTTGTCTATCTAAAAACTCCATCATTCTCCATGAAGATAAGATGCTCTGCAACTTAAAGAAAAAAAAACCACAAAGGAGGCAGCAGGAGCACACAGAAATTGTCCTCCTAGCCAAAAAGCATCGGCAGCATGTCCTTATCTTTATGATGTACTTCATAGCCATGGAACAAAAATGAAGCAAAAACTCACAGAGAGATTTGATATTAGATTTTTTTGTCTCATTTCTTTCCTTATCTGCTAAAGTGTACAGTAGTCACATATGACAACTGTCCTTTACAGACAAGGTTGCCATCCTAACTTCATCCAGCTCATCGATCACTTCATGGTCACAGTGTTTCAAAGCACTGTGGCTGCAGCATTGCTGAGACTTCTGCTACTACAATGACACCTGAACAACCATGCAGTCTTAAGGCAGTTCCTCTCATTTGTTGAAGTAAGCTGAAATTTTCATCAGGGAGCTATTGCTTCTCATTTATAAAGAAAAACATCAGCTATTATGGTAATAATACAGAAAGCCTCATTAATTACAGCACACAATAAAGAATAAAGCGAGTGTAAAGAAGCCAAGCAGATGGTGCGTTATAATCAGACTTTTTAAACGGTAACCTTCACAGTAGGGAATGCTGTAGGTAAGAGTGCAACTTAACTTTCATTAGAAAATTTTTATTTCTATGTTTAGGACATTAATGTATTTCCAGATATGTTCTTTGCTGAAAGTTGAATTATTCTGGAAAGCCTGAGAAAAGCAAAAAGCAATACAATTTCTTTCTAATTACAGAGATTATAGGGTGTGAAGTGGGGGAGAAGGGGATGTGCTGTGAAGTTTTTACTGTTTTCTGTCATTCCTTCTGCAGTTTTGAAACATACTGTAAAGAAAAAAATTCTAAAAACTTTTTAGAAGAGACGAAAATAGGGGCAGATGTAGCTCTCTATTTCGGGAGCGTGGAGTTGGGGAAGAGGAGGCTTAGAGAGCATTGCATAAGACTAGGAGCCTTTGAGGTACCATTTTGCCCAAAGGGAGGGAAGAGGAGGGTGAGAAAATATTGCTATAGGTTAGTGGCAGTTTTAAGAGACAAACCCAGTAAAGATTCCCCTGCCCATATCTGGCATTCCTGTGTGCCCAGGAAATGAAAATGTAACCTGTCAATTGCCCTTGCAAGTATTCAGAAAATAGCTGTAATAGAAACCTGTAAAATATTTTGTTAGAGAAATGATACCCAGACAATTGTACATACCATAAAACAAGCAAAACTAAATCTGTGAGGTGTAAGACTTCAATTCCCATCCAATAATTCATTAGGAGGATTCATTTGAATGAATGAAATGCATGCTAAGAAAAAGCTTCTCTCTGCTCCAGCACAGCAGTAAAGAACATTGTTCGTCTCTGCCGGGTAACTGAAATGTCCAGCCCCAGGAACAACAGCTGCTCAGAAAGCACTTTGTGTCCACACCTGCAGCCTTTGTGGGCTGTCCAAACTCAGCCTGCGTGCAGATCCCATCTGCCTTTGCTGATGCTGCAGTGGGAGCAACCTCAAGCCTCTTTTTTTTTTCCCCAGTATCCTTTGACTTCAGCAGGATAACAGAAGGTAACAGAAGGACTAGCTCTGTGCTGAGAGCTGAGGAGGATCTATGAGAGATGGAGATCTTGGCTATTGGAATGATTTGATGAAGCAGCCTGAAAGCTCCAGAGCTACTTTTGACAGCTTTTGCTCTAAGGTTTATTGCAAACATGTGCTTTTTGCTTGGAGTCAGTGAGTTTAAAGTAGTTGCTGTTCAATCTCCTAATATTTTTCAACCAATTAGGCTTTATTAGATTGTTCTTGAAATAATGTGTATAACTGTAGCTGTTCACAATATATTCTCCTGGTCCTTTCAGCTATGAGCTTTCCATTGCCTTAGTGGCACATGTTACACTTTATTGTTAATGAAAATGTAAGATTCATGGCAATATTCTGACATTGCATTACTCTTTTTTTTCTTGATGTCTTTAGCAATTAAGTCCAATATATTTTTAGTCAGGACATTGAATGGCAAGAAAGCAACAATCAAATAGTCTATAGTAAAAAAAAAAAAAAGAAAGAAAAGAACATATTAAGAAAATACTTCTGTATTCAAAGAACTGTTACTTCAATTCTTAACTGTATAATCAGGTGGAAATGGAGAAATTACTTTTGTTCAGTTTTCTGGGTTGGAATGTTTTCAAAGTGGGTGGTGGGAAGCTTGGATTCCATATACTTTCTCCCATTGCAGTTCTCCGATATAAATATCAGTGTATGGTAGCATGTATAGCAAATATTAAGAGCGTTGTTGGGTTTGTGGGGATTCTTCCCAGGTCTGAAGTGATTCACTGGCCAACCCATCCATCCATTATACCTTGTTTTCCAGGTCAGAATGTGAAAGGCAGCTCCTGTGGTGCTGCACAATTCTCCTCTAGGTACCTTACTGCTGACCTTGGTGTGCCCTCATTGGGCAGCTCATGGGCTTTTTGATACATCAGTGGTTGTGTTTGCCTGCTCCTTCAATGTGGCAATAGAAAGAGACAAATCCTATCCCTTGAAGAAAATCTTCTCTTGTTAATGAAGATTTCAGTCATCCCTCTGAAAGTATGTTTGAAAGTATAAGTGTTCACAAAATACTTGTTTGAAACTGTGGCAGCTCTGAAACTGAGGAAAGGAGCACTTTGCTGCCACCTCTCAGTGAACTGAGAAGAGAGGGAGCTTTATGTACAAACTTTTGGGCCTATTTATTTGCCTGCTTTCTTTCTGAGGTGCATTTCTATCCATTTCCTAAGGAATTGACTAAAACTTGGAGAATCAGAGAAATGAAATAACGTTATACTTGTTTTATGCTGGAGAAAATCAGAATGGTGTTTAAATATCCGTTTTGGAGTTACCACAGCTGAACCTCAGTCTTGCATGGGCTAGTAAATGGAACTGAATGAATATGAATATATAAATACATCTATTCCTAACTGCTATGATGTGTTGAGTGTGCTGAAAAATGGAGTGCAGGCTTCAGCATGACAGAAGATGCTGGTAACATCACTGAGGTATAATAGTACAGGATTGGCACTGACAAAGGCTGTAAATTGGGGAGACAGTAAACTACTTCCTGTATGAAATGAGGCAGCCCTTCCTGAGAGTGTGAGTTTGTCTATTCCCTTTCTTTAAATGATGAAAGGGGTGCAGCTGATGGATAAACAACAAAATCATTTGTTCATCAAATGTTCAAACTGAGCTATAAGATGTAGTATCTGAGTCTGGTCTTCTTGTTAGCACCAGTATTTGGAGGAACAGTTTAATGTTTGTATGATTACAGGAAGTTTCCTTAACACAGTAGTCACAAACAGTCTCATTAAAATCAAAGTCTGTGACTCTGGGGCTATGCAAACACCCAGAAGAGGAGACGTGCTGGAGTTCCTGTGACATCCTCCAGGGATTGCACCACTGCTATTGATTTTACATGAAGGCACTCAGATGGTACAGTGATGGACGGCAGAGTAAAACCCTGGGAGAGATGGATAGACATGATTAAGTGTTTATTGGCCAGCAGTCAGTGCCTTTTCCTATCCTCTTAGGTCCCAATCCACAGATGATATGCTGTTACCGCTTTTAGCTCCAGGGTTGGTCATTAAACTCAAGCAGAAGGAGCTGATATATTTAGGACCAGAGGTCTCCAGTTCATTGCTTGTTTATCTCCATGCTGCAGTCTCACATCGTTACAATATTGAGACCTAAATAAACAGCAGAGTTCTGAATATTTAATTTGCAAAACCATTTTATTCAAATATCTTAAATCTCTAAAGTTTTCAGCTATTTTGTTTGTTCCCTGGGGAATTTACAATTTCCCTTGAGATTGCGGTCTGTTGTTATTCTTTCCAAAGGAAATATAGAAATCATATTTTAACCTGAAAGGGTTTTATCCTCCCTTCATGTTCTGTTTAATGTTTTTTTAGTTGAATAGTGTGAACTTTCCTAGACACATTTCTGGGATTTATGCATTAATATCAGGCTCCAGGTGGAGAGGCTTTTTATCAGATAAGCAAACCTGGGAGAAAGTCCTGAATGTTAACACTGAGGATGGAGATGGTATGGCACTTTTTCTTTGAGCAAATCTGATTGCATTTCAATGACACAGAAGATAGAATACTTTTATTTTATTCACTCATTCTATTACTCCCACAATAAGCTATATAAGCTCAGTAAAAAGTTTCTGAGATGTGGAAAAATTCGATAGCAAGATGTACTAAGGAGCAATGGACATACTTTGTAGTTTGCTCCTGCTTGATATTAAGGTGGCCAAGGTTCTTGAGAGTGCTTTCAGATCCTGCTGATCAATATTCTGCTACGTTCTGATTTTAGTTGAGTTGATGGTACTGCTATCAATGCCTTGCAATATAGCAAGAAGTCTCTCTGGAATGATGCAGGTGGGCCTCATTCAGAGAATATTCAGCTTCATTTTCAGCCCCTGGCATCAGCTGATAAGGCATTGCTGGTGCTTGTCTCATTATGTCTGATTTTATGATACAGCATCAAGATTTTAATTTCACAGAGGTTTTTTATTCCCCGGGGGAGAGAATAGTAAGAGTTTCATGTTAGGAGCAACAGGCCAGATCTACCCTGGCTGGAGTTAATAGCTGTAGATGATCCTTGTGTAATCCACAAAAATATAAAGAAAACTGCACCCCATTCACCTTTGTTGCACTCTTTTAGTTAAACATAGCTTACAACTAATATAGAGCATGTATCTGATTTGATTGAAGCTAAGTAGATAACTCTTGGTGAACACTAAATTAATGCAGTGTTTAATTGGTATTTTCTACTCAGGAGAGGGCTGTGAACTGCCATCATTTCATTCCTTATAGTTATTACTCAAGGCCAGTTTTCTGGCACTTCTGGAATCAATGAATTTGGGAGGAAAGCTACATCTTAGACATGTTACCCCAGTGCTGCTCTTCAAGTGAAGTTATATGAGGTTGTCTCAGACCAACAGTCCTTCTGGCACTCCTAATATTATTCTTTGTAAAACCTGCTTCCCAGAGTTCTGTGCCCAAAATGCATCTTGGGCACTAAAATGGGATAGAAAAGGTCGAGTGCCAATGCCTCAGAAATGTTAGGTAAGCCAGAGACTGAATATTCATAGCAACCTTCTTTTCCTTCTTTTGCACTGTGTCTCTTTTTGCAATAAAAAGTGTGTTCTTTATTTGCTGACATTCCCTAGTGACATGTCAGTGGTTCTGGGAACAAAAGCCTTTAAAAACCTTGGTGTGCTCTTCTGTCACCTGAAAATTCAGAGCTACAAAGTCTTTGCCCAGACAGCCTGGCTTGTTGTCTATTGTCACTTGCTTCCATTTATCTAACAAATGCTGCCAGTTCCTTAGGTTTGTCACAGACGCTGCTTCAGTTTCCTTTCACCTTATGATGTGACTTACAGCTCCATCACAGAACTGTTTAATAGATTGCTCAGCTTCATTTCTCACTCCCTTGTGCACACAGTGTGGGGGGAATATTTCTGATCTGTTTTGCTTGCAAGGGACTCTGGAGCAAAGGCGTTTTTGTCATAAAGAAGTACTTCTGTCAGCCTTCCTGTTGTGACTGAACTGGGTGGTTCTTCTCAGGTGCACCCCAGCCTGCATATTTTCAACTGCTTTCCACCTGACCTGAGCAGATACATTTATTTCTTTTGTGATGTACAGGTGTGAATGTTGGATTTTATTTATTTTATTCTTCTGTGCAGCTCTGTCTTGATTTCTTTTTCACATTCATTCTTCTACATTGTGAACTTGATGATGCCTGGAAAATTCATTTTTTCAAGCCTGCTCTGAAATTTTATTGGAAATATTGCATTGTGTGTGTAATTACACCTTCTTCCTCAAGATCACTCAGTAATTTATACTCCACTAGCATGTATTTCTCTGGGAAAGCATGGTTGCTTGACCAGCTCAGTTTTACTATGTGTTACAGAAGAATTTGCTGCCATAAAACTCCACAGTGAAACATAAATAAAAAGCTGATTAGTCCAAGGATAGCTAGAAACTTTATACAAATTCAAGTAGTATGCCAACAGTATATAGCATTATGTAAAATGTACCCAAGCTATATTGGTATCATCCACCCCTACAGTAGAAACAATGGCAGATATTGTATTAAACTCTTCAAGTGTTTCAGCCATTTCACCTTTTTGTAGGGTGTGTATTGGAAGCACCCTGTGTCCTGCAGCAAGGCAGCTTGCTTATGACAAACTGGTTTATAGCTTTTCTCTAAAAGCCATTCATGTTCTACAATTAATTTTTTACTGAAACCATGGAATTTTCACTACATCAAACTAGTTGATAAAGCATTTAAGAGCAGACAGAAGAAACTGAGTGACATTCTGCTAAATGTGCCAGTAACTTTATCTTTTCACGCACACTTCCAAAGAAGATTTAAAAGGAGCTGGAGAGCTCCTACAGAATCTGATGTATTTTGGACAATTGTACTATTCTTATCCCAGCAGTTTGAGAGGATTGAATTTGATTTGTTGGGAGGTGTTTGGCAGTGACTCTTGATGGCATTCTTAGTGGTGGTATTATGGTCTAATGGTCTACAGCCCCAGGAGCTCTGTCTGGTCCTTCTGGCACAGGAAGAGCCCAAGTTCACATCTTCTGAGGCTCCAGAAAAAGGAATGCTGTGAATGGAATGAGGAAGAATATTCCTTGGCTGTGGAAGAAAATGACGGACTAAAGTTCACAACTCTTCCAGAAATGGTGGGTATATTAGTTCACTTGATATACTTTCTGCAGAGACTCAGAGAATTTCAGAGGAAAAGACAGTTGCAAATATTACAGTGAACTGGAGAACAGCGATAAGAAACTGATAGAAGAATGTGACCTCCAGCTGCAATTTGAGGTTGCTTGCAGAAATCCTTGTGAATTCCAATTCCTTTCCTTGAGCTAAAAGGCGTACATGGATTAGGAAACATAATTTCTGTAGGCAAAGGAAGAAAACCTTTGCCACTTTGCTGCTGCCCGTGTTTAGCTCTCTCTTTTATTATTCCTCCACCATTTCCTTTTCTTCAGTGATGCATCACCTCTCCAGGTAATAAATCATAGAATCTTTGTGGATAATGTCTTCATTTTGCATGGCAAACACATGCCATAAATCTAGGTGAAGCTTAATAATTGGTGTATGACATCTTTCTTCGTGTCAATGGCAGAGACAGAGGATCCCATTTCCACTCTACTTTCCCGCTGTCGGAGAGACAAAACCTGTTGATCAACTGTTTGAGTACCGCAGTGATTGAGATAAATGCTCAAAAAAACCCCCAAACCAGCTAGGGGAAAGAGACACTAATACTGGCGTGGCCACTTCCCAAAAACCTACTGGGAAACTCCACATTGGTCAATGTTTCTGGAAGAGGATGGCATTGGAAACACTCGTAAACACTTGTACCTTGTGTCCTAGGTTACGATGTCAGATGTGACCAACAGTACATATTCTATTATCATCTTCACAAACTGTTGAATCAGGTGGGGCAATGTTCATGGCTCATCCTTGATAACTCCCTCCGGGGGCTATCTCTGTCTAATGGGCAATCAAGGACCCATCCCATGACTCACAGAATTACATCAGCCCATTGTGAGATGCTCCACCCAGGGGGGAGAGGAGCCAAGCATTCCCACCTGGATATAATCTGGGGTTTGGAACAGCACAAACAACCCTTACCTGGTAGATTCCCAGAGGACAGGAGCTACCATTGGACCTTCAGGGGAAGATTGGACCATTTCTACAGGATCACCACTTCGGCAGGACCACTTCATCTGGATTGCTGCCACCACCCTGACTATCCTGACTCTGTCAGTGTTCTTGTACTATTGCATTAATTTTGATTTTCCTATTAAATTATAATTCTGACTTGCAATCTCCCACTGGTTTGTTTTCAAACTGGTACACCTTGTCACTACTCATGTGCCAGCAGTGACCCGTGTGTTTTCTCTCAGAACTGTCCTTATCTGGCACTTGGTATTGTCCTGGAAACCTCCTGGTCTTGCTTTACCTGGAACACTGTTGGACATGACAGTGCTTCTACTGGGCAAACTGGCCAGGTGTAAAAGGACTGTAACGATTCAGAGTGCTCTAAAATGGAGTGGTCTATTTCTGGAGTTGACTAGACTAGTACAAGCATTTTCCTGAAGACATGGCATCTCCACGCTCCTTGTTGCACCCTGACTGCTTGGGATATTTTGGCAGCCAGATGCTCATTGTGGTATGAAGTGCCAGATCACAGAGCCACAAGCTCCCAAAGTGGAACTGACAGCTCTGAAACAAAGGCAACAGAAATTTTCTCTGAGCAGAAGTGGTAGTATGAGGCCCATCAAATGTAAGGCAATTACAGTGCAAGCTAATGAAATCAGATGCCAGCTTTGCTGATATAACTAGTTTCACAACCTCTAGCCTTCCTAGCATAACACAGAATAATTCATAATGAGACTGCACAGAACTCTTTCAATTAGATTGCAGCAGTGGAGCGAGTTATTTTAGCTAGGCAGAAGCATGCAAAGCCTGTAGGCTCAAACACATGGTAATTGAATAAATAGACTCAGGCTTTTGCTATCACACAAAGAAAATAAGAAGATGTAAGAGTCTTCCTCTAGAAGACACCCATTCAGCTGAAATCATCTGCCTGCACTCCATTCAAAAATCACACTTCTGCATGAGGGGACAGGTTGCCATTTCTCAGAAAAGCTCTCAGTGGTGAGGATGCCTTCAAGTGAAGATTGGAAGTGCAGCTGTAACTTTCAGATGACACAAATGTCAAGAATGCCTGCAACACTTTAAAAACAACAAAAAGAAAAAGAATGCTAATGAGTAAGCAGGGATTCTGAAGGCAAGCTCTTTCATGGATACTATCTTTATTAAAGGTGATATTTCAGCATTTCAGGCAAGCAGCTGTGTTGCTCACACGAACCCAGTAAAGAACAGGCATTTGTGTTTCTGTGTGGTGTTTTTTTGTATCTCCATGCCATCACCTGCAGCCTTCCTGCCGAGGGGGTTGGAAACAGCAGCCAAACATCATGGCACCTCAATGTTTCTGGCCCACTGCCATAGTGCATGGAAGGTTCTTCCTGTCTTCATGGTGGTTTTTGCTCTTTCCTGATAGTAACTACTTCTAGGATTGAGTTTTAGTCACCTTATCTTTCCCATTGTGATAGGAATTCTGTCCCATGGTTCCCCAGATAGATTGCTTCAGCCAAGTATTTTTGTTCCAGGGTTTTTATTCTGGGCTTTAAATGCTTTCAAGAAGCAACTCATAGATGAACATACTGGCATAGCTAATTCCTTGCCCGCTATTGGATTTGAGGAGAACAAGAAGAGAACAAATACAGGGCTCCATGGAAGAAGAAGTTGTCCATAAATGCTCTTTCCTGATTGCAGTGTTATACTGGAGAGGAAGCAGGAGTAGTGTTGATTATAACAGTTTTACACTGTTTTGCAGAAATTATCATTCTCTCCAGTGGACAAGGCAGCATTGCACAGGGAAAGAAAAGTGTGGTAAATTTGCAAGGAAACTCATGGGACTTTCGGTTTTGGCTTCAAAAAGAGAGAACAAATTATTTTAGCTCCTAGGTTTGAATAAGAATTGCTTATAGTGAAAGAGATTTTACAGCCCATTAAGTTCAGTCAGTACAAAATGAACTTAACTGGCCAGATTGACACCTGGAGAATACACCTTGTGCTAGAGGGAATCCTCATCTGTGTAAAGTTGATGCAGCTAATTCTGTTATCTCTTGCTTTGGATTTGACACCTGTGAAGTTTCTGCTGCTGGAGCTACATCTTCTGGGTGATTTGGAACAGGCTGAGACCATAGGAAATGAGGGAAGGATAGAAGGAGAATCAATACTATTCTGCTACATCCCATACTCGATGAGCAAAATAGGCAGACAGGAGCACAAGGCTTACACTCAGTATCCTACAGCTCTAGAGACATGCAGATCCTACACATTAATCCTCTGATGGTCATATCTGACCCATGAAGGTTGTGATACATCCAGTCCATTTGATACTCCTGTTTTTCTTAATTATTGTGAAGAACAGACAAGGGCTAATGTCCTTTCCCTGGTGGAAATGGCATACGACAAACTGATGTTGTAAACTACCAAATGGTGTTTGAGACTCAGGCGCTGAGAAGAGGATGAGAAGGCAGATTTCTTGTGTAGAAAAGAAAATTGTAAATCTGCTCTGCTCTTAAAATAAAAAATGAAAAAAAAAAATCCTGTCTGAAAGTGATCCAGAATATTATGTCCTTCACAGGAATGAAGAATTATGAAGTTCAGCTCAAGTGTTGACAGAATAGTTTATCACAAGGTAAGCCACTTTCTTTAGATAACTCTTGCTTTTTAAATTCCTACGCATGCAATTATTTTCCTCTTGAGGGCATTTAAAAATAAACTATCAAACAGGATATTTCCAAAATGACAAAATGACATGATCCTGAATCTGCAATTGTATGCAATAATATTTGTCCAATAGATTGAATAAAATTTCCTTTTACCATAGAGTTAAGTGGTAGAGTATGAAAACTGGCCATGCACATGGACAAAGTCAAAACCCCCCAGAATGAGTCCTATGGCAATCTAAACAGTCATGTTTTCCCAGCAAATTTGTTGCCTTGGATTCCTAAAACATCAATCACAGTGTTTGATGCTACCTCACAGAGAATTTCCGTTTTAATTTCTTTGCTGTGGCGTGGGATTATCTTTACAACAATAGTTGTGGCTATGTGTAAATTGTTCTGGAAAAATAAAGGGGATGTAAGTGACAGGCAGTGAAGTCTGGCAGCACAACTTCTCCCATCACTCAGGATTTGACAGGCATTGCACCAAGTCCTGCACTCAGCTGACAGGATCTCTCGTTATTTGGTCTTTGAAACGTGCATCATCATCATGCCAAATTGACTGGTTTTTTCCAAAAGTAAGGAACTGTGAAAGCTGGTTACTTCTTCCATATATTGTTTTGCACTCTTTTATATGCTTTTTTTTGTTGTTGTTGTTTTGGTTTTTTTTTTTTTTTATTTAAGGACAAAGGGCAGTCCTAGAATTCATAGTGTTTTGAGTATGAACTTAGGTAAGATGTTTTCATCTACGTATGAGTCTACCATGGGGACAAAGAAATCATCCAAAGTGCTTCAAGCAGCCACTGAGCACCAGTTTTCAAACGCAGAGGGAAGGTGTGTAGTTTGTTCTGCTAAAAGCAGAAGCCAGATTTGATAACTGGCTGGAGTCGGAATTGCCCACAGAAGGACCAAAGATGCATCACTCCTGAGTGCTTTGTTTGGGAGACAATTTTTACCCCTGCAAAAGTGTAAAGGCAGAACTCCCAGCCAGTTTCTCAAAAATGGAAGGGAACTGTGGGATCCTCATCCCTGGAAGTGTCCAAGGCCAGGTTGGATGAGGCTCTGAGCAACCTGGTCCCTGGAAGGTGTCCCTGCCCATGTCAGGGGGCTTGGAACAAAATGATCTCTAAGGTCCTTTCCAATCCAAATCATTCTATGATTCTATGATTATTTCCATACACTGTAACTCAGACATTTACATTCCCTTTTTTTTTCATTGCCTTCCTTTTTAAAGAATTGATTTCAATAAGGGAAGCAGTACCAAGAGAAGATTGGCTGTATTGAATTCACATTGAACTGATTAAAAAAACATGGAACTTATTAGAAAAATAAACATATTTCCTTTTTCATTATGCAATATTTCAACAACAAATTTATTAGTTTAATATAATGTCTGAGTAAATATGATAGAGAATATTATTAAACATGATTGTAGAATAATTTTGGAAGCTGGAGAACATGTTTTTATGTGTGCAATACAGCTTCCAATTAAATATGTCTTTTTATGGAAGAGATCATATAGTTTTTCACCTTCTGTAGCAAAGAATGAATAGTGTGAGGATAGTCTAAATCTTCATAAAGGAGCCTAGTTTTGTTAAGATTTTTCCAGATTATTGTAATATCCTAACTACTGAAGAAAATCTATGTAAGGATAATTTAGACAAAAATCAAGTGACAGTCTGAACTGACAGCTACTGATCGCCATTTCCAGTGTGCAAAGCTGGGCTTCTGGCACTGAAAAAGAGGTGCTGTAGCTGAGATGAAAATCTTTTTTGAGACTTTCAGAGTAAGTAACTAAAGAGCAGGAATGGGAACTGCTGTTTCATCATTCCAGTTTGTTCCTTTGGCTTTCCATGGATTTTCCATTGCTGAGACTGTTACTGGTTATTAGCTGATACAATTAGACTGGGGAGATGAGACTTTGCTGGTGAAGAAAGCGTAAAGAATTGAACTGACACGGTTGCACCAGCAGTGTGGAGGCTGCGCTGGCTCCAGCCTGGGTGTAGGTTGTGCTGTGATACTACAGATGCCTTGTTTTGATGCAGGGAAATTAGATCAGTGCCCATGGGCCCCACCACACAACTGTGAAACAACACAGTGTTCCATGTCTCTGTACCAAGGATATGCACTCACTCTGTAGAGTGACTGAACTGGTACAAGTGTTAAACCAGAAGAAAAACATCATCTCTGCAAAGTGCACTGACAAAAATTCAGGCAATATTCTGCAGCCAGTGCTATGTTCTTATTGCTTTTAATAGTTCAATTTTGGATTATTCAGGTCCTAAAATACTGTTTGGAGCTTCAGAAGCAAACTGTTCTTCAAGTGTCCGACACAGGCTGTGATTCTTGGGGCTGTTCTGTGCAGACTTTGATGATCCTGGTGGGTTCCTTCCAGCTCTGGGTGTTCTATGATTCTCTAACTCTACAGAATTGAGCGAAGATCTGCACATACCTGGGTAAGGAGTGGGGTCGTAAACCTCTGTGGATGCTGGCTACAGGCAGCAGTCACTTACAGCCACTGCAGAGCAGCTCCTGGGCTGTGCAGCTGAGCCCAGCACTGCCCTGCTGGAGCTGGTTCTCTGAACTGGGGCACGAAGACTTCACTGAAGACAGTTGTTAGGTACTGCTGCCTTCTAAGTGATGCCTTGGTTTAATAGCTGGAGTCTCCAGTTAAAATATCTTTCTAGCTGCTTTCTCAGTGGTAGAAAAACTTGCCTTTGGTTAACATTTTTCCTAGAGACTTTCCCAAGACAGCTTAATGCCTTTCTCTTCAGACTGTAGGGCCGGACACTTTGCTGACATAACCCTGACCATTTTCTCTGATATAGAAGCACCTTTTAGGGACTTGGACCTAGCTGAACAAATGATGTATAACTTTACCACCAGTACTTGTTTTATACATGTATGCACACATCAGCAGTTCAGACCCAAACATTCCTTCATAAATGCTTGAAATCATGAGTCTCGTATCTATTTTCTATCTTCGTACTTTGGCCCTTCACTAGTGATAGTGCCTGCATGCAATCTTCCCAACTTAAAAATTCATATAGTCAGTTATACGCTAGGCTTGGAACATTCATTATCATTAGAAGATAAACAAGGCCTGTAAAAGTGCCTTTTTTCCACAGTGTAAGTATTTTTTCCATCATTACGACTGGGTGCTGAAGTTTGCTAGTTCAGAGCAGTAACGCACATTCTGCACATATGAGTGACGTGGGAAATGAGGAAAATCAGGCTAATTTAACCTCTTTCCTAATTTGTTGTAAAACCAAAGAGTTATTTAGTGAAATTAAGTTTCGGGTTGGAGAGAAGAACACTTGCTCTGCATAGGCAAATGACAGCATATACCACAGATTTAATTAAAGAGAACGGAGATAAGTACTGCATTGTATGCTAAAGTAATGTTTACTATAGCAACTGATTACTCTGCAGACAGCTTGTTATTTTCTTTTCCAATTTAAAGTGAAGATAAAAAATACAGAGGGATGATAAATATTCGATCTGAATTGTCCCTTTTAGGGAGGTGACTGAAAGATATTGGGAACACTTATACAAGAAAAAAAGCTACAAAATCCTCGAGCAATATAAATTGGCCTATTTCCATTTGACATTACTGAGTGTTGTTTTACACCAGTTGAGGTACTACCTCCCAGGAGAGCTCATAAAAAAACTTTTGTACCGTCAAACCTTTCTGTGAAGAGCTGGACTTTTTAGATCAGTGTGGAATGGCCTGATAAATCATTGTCCATTTTTTCTGAGAAAGTGAGGGAGAAGTGATTGGAAACAGTGCTGTTGTTCTCTGGAAGAAAGCTGTATGACATAACAAAGAGATGGTAACCAAATACTGGTCAGACTTTCTGCTGAGGCAGGAGATTAAGAAACAACTTTATTCCAGAGCCCTTAAATGACTTTGGCAAACTACACTGCTACTGTGTACCTGAATTTCTTCGTCAACGTGCTCCTTCCAAGCTACCCTATCTCGTTCCACTATCCTTTTCTTTCTGAAAGGCAGGAGTGCTCTCAGTGAGAAGTTGTCTGCTGTTTAAATTCAGTTGATTTGCACTGGAGCATTGCCTCTGCCATGGACTGCTCATGTTTCACTTCAATGACAGGGTTATTCTGTCCAGATTAGAGACAGCTAAATATAAAACAGGGACAACAAAGCTTAATTGATGCCAAATCATCTGGGAATAGGTAAGCCCCTAGCTTTGCAGCTCCAGAAGATGGTGGTGGTGGTGGGAAACAGTTTGTATCCCAAGGCTAGCAGTGGGAAACTAGCCCCTTGTCCTGGTGCAGCAGGACTTTCAAGATCACGTGGGAACCATGAGGTTCAGGTGCTCCAGGAGGCACAGAGCTGTGAGCACTGCTGGCTCTGTGCACTCCTCTCAGAGCCATGCACCAAGGACTCCCTGGAATCCAGAGTGTTCCAAGCATTCAACTCACGTTTCCAATGTAGCAGAGCAAAGCCAGACTTTACATGTGTCAAATTTATACAAGAATAAAACCAGACTATGTGAGCCTCATTATTCTTTTATTATTACTAATGTGTATGTATTGCATTTAATTGTGGCATGAGCTGATGCTAACTACTTCCAAATAGCCTTTTTAACTAGAAAGTTTATGTTGTATTTTATTAATGCAATAGGTTCTCACTTTCCAAGTTTCCTCAAAATGAAACAATTTTCTTTTCAAGTGTACATCACGGAAGTCAAAGAGACATAATATTCCCAACTGTATAAAACAGCCTGTGGCAACTAGGTTAGAGCTGTCAGTTTTACACATGGGGTGCCTGACAAACATATTATACATACAATTCAAGGCTGACCTTATACTGCACCTGAATTTAAATCTGCGTGCTGCACAATGCTTTATAACCTAAATAGGCTGTTAACACCCTCTTGCTGCCCTTCCCTTTACAATGGGCTATAACTGCAAACTCTGTATTGTCATGAGCAGCAGCCAGAAGGTAACACCATAAAATTAGTTAATTTTAACATAAAGATGCCAAATCAATGCTGCACGCATTTGAAAAATACATTTTCTTTTAAGTAGTTGAGTGCTTGAAGGTAAGAAGAATGTTCCATAAAAATTCACCGTGTTTCCCAGTGTTTTAAAGTGTCTGGTGTCTCCAATATACCTGGGATAAGAAAATGGTGAATATACAGGACTGAGGAGCTTTAAGACAGAAATTTGACTTTGAATGAAGCACAGGCTTTAAAGAATTATTTCAAAGAATTTCTTTCCAAATGTTTCTGTATACAGTGGGGAAGTACTAATAATCTCTACGGACCATGGTGTTAGGACACATCTTCTCTCAGGAGCTTCTGCAAGTCTTGTGAAGGCACTTCATGGGCAGTAGGCTATGAGTGGTCACTGTGGGGCTCTTGTTCATGTCACGAGGAACACACTTTGCCAGCCTCAACTACCTGGAGTATCCAGGGGGTTTTACTCACATCTCTTAATTCATCTGTGAGATAATCTCTAAACTAGAAATTGCTGTTTCTACTAGTTTGGAGATGCTGAGATATTAGCCAGTGCTTCCAAAGAGTGTAACACAGTCATTTGTCAAAACTCCTGGTGACTTCAGCAGGGTAGAATTTGTGCTGTAACTAATGAGAGCACAGACATGTGTGGCCCATAGAGCCAACCACCAGGGCTTCCTCTGCCCATGTGCTGGGGAAGGAGAAAATTCATTCCTCTCTTATTATGACTGGAAGATTTTCAAAGCCTTTGCAAGGGATGGTGTGACTGCAGCCAGTGCAGGAGGCAGGGGGAGGTGGGAAGAGGGAGGATCTGAGCAATACACTAAATATCAATGTAAACTTCTGTAGGGTATGTAGGAGGCTAAAGAGGGAGGTGAGATGTTGAGACCGATGCTTTGCATCTCTTGACTCTCTATGCCTGTCCCCCCTTATGCCTCAGCCTCAGGCAGGATATTTTCAAAGCTTAAGCGTGGATTCAACTTGTCTCCAAAATGGATTATTCCCACCTGTGGTCACAGAGGGAAACTGTTTGGAGTAGGTTTAGGATGTTTATTATATATAAAATTTAAGCACTGCTTGTCCTGACTGCACTGCCACACATGCAGTTCATTGTGTCACAGAGGCAAAACAGGGCCAGGACTGGAAAGTGCTTCAGGCTCTAAGTGTTATTAACACTGCTTAGTATCAGTGCATCACTTCCTCTGCCTAGTAAGCATGAATGTGGAAGGAATCATGGAATCAAAGGGGTCCATCTACTTACTCAGTCATCTGGCCTGTCCCTCCCAGGGGATCTGGTCTAGTGCTGTAACACTGTACACTCAGTAGCTGTGTCCTTGATCAAAATCCAAAGCAATTCTTGCAGCAGCTTAAAAAAAACTTACTTTACAGTACTATGTCTCTTACCTTCCATGTGCTTGTTGTTGCAGAGCTGTGCTGTTTGCACATCAAATTACCCCTATATTCCTGCTCAGAGGACCAAAAAAAAAAAAAAANAGGTAAGCTCGGGAGAGGGTCCAGAGCAAGGAGCCTGATTTCAGACTGAGCCAGGCAGTGGGAAGGTTGAAATCAAGATCTCAGCCTGAGCTCTGTAAATCGGGCTCGGCTCTTTGGCTGGTTTCCAATCCACAGCCGGAGCTGGCTGGGTCTGGCTTCCTGCCCTGTCTCTGTGAGCTCCTACCATGCCTGGCACCTTGAGCAACAATGGAGAAAAGACTGCTTTTCTTGGCATGAACAAATCCTTTTGGAAATGTTTTCAGGCATTTGGAAGAACTGTTCGGAAGTATCCCGTTTCAATCTGTAGGTTCCCTTCGTTATTCTCCTACATGCTCCTGTCAAGCACTAATAGGTACTGTTTCCTTTTAAATCGTTTTGGAAGTAAAATCCTTAGGATTACTGGGTTTGTTTCTTTTGATTTGGGTAGTTGCCACTCATTGACTCACGTCAGGCTTTAGAAAACTGGCTGGACTAGGGCACAGTGTAGCATGTATATTTTTATAGTTAATGAAATTATTTCACACCAGTGGTGCTTTGCTAACAAACAGTAGTAATTCATTGACTGGATTAGTTTCTGTAATTGATTTCCAGCTTTCTTAACAAGCTTGTGCTCTGAAACTTTTAAGCATAAGATGACTCCTGTCCCTCCTCTGGAGACATCTATCTTGTATGCATTATGAAGTGGGTACAGCCTATTAAGGTATTGTTCCCTGTTTGGATATGTCAGATATTCTCAAAGGAACTAAACTCATTTCTGCTAGAGACCTGAAGAAGTAAACTATAATTTGTCATCCCCGAATAGCACTTCTGAGTTCAGTGCCTAAGCTGGATCACCTTCCCATGAACTTTGCCCATGGATGTTTATCTGTGGACCCAAAGCCATATGGATTTGTTTTCAAATCATATACAAATCATTTTGTAGATAATGTTGGAAACAAACATTTTATTACTGATTTCCTATAAATTAGACAATGTCATTGACAAAAATTTGACTAGTTACACAGATTCTATTACAGTTTTGCATATTGACTTTTAATTATGCACTGTTTAATCAAACAAATAACAATGTCTTTCCCATCAAATGATAGGTAAAGTATGCAGTCTCTATCATGACTTATTTTCTTAGCTCATCCTCTAGATTTTGTGAGTTGAATGAAAAATGAGAATTTCAAATGTGTGTTGAAAAGTGAGAAGGAAGCCTCTAATATTCTACAATATTCTTACTTGGAAGAATGCTTTGTTGAAGGTGGGTTAGATGTGGGCACTGATTTAACCGGTACAGGCAATTGGACTGTTTAAACTTGGTCCGTATGTCACAAAGAGATTTTTTCAAGGTGCCCTTATGCTGCGTGTCTTTCTTTAGAAATTCACTTTCATAGGCTGAGGTTTTGGTTCAGGACAGGAAGTTTTGATCTATTTTCTGTGATCAAAGAGATAAAATACACTGGGTGTTAAGCATCAGTTCTCCTGTTAGGATTAGCATGCTACTGTTCACAGACATGCTAACCCTCAATGCTGGTGGGTAAAAGGGCAGGAAAGTGTAACCAATTCCTTTTGGGCTTTTTAATCCACACAAGGTTGTTTAAACACCTTTTCCTCTGGGTCAGATGATCACTTAAGCAAAGTCATGGTACTGCCTCTCAGAGAAGAGATTTTGTCCCTAGAGATGAGCAGACATTGAAATCAAAACCTGTTGAGTGTCCCAAGTGTGAATAGGCTGGTGGCTGCTGAATCCCAATCTCAGTGTCCCTCTGGATAATTTGAGCTTGCTGCTCTGAAGACCAAAGCCATGAGATGATCCAGCAGGTCTGTGCTTCTCTGCATGCTCTTGGCCTAATTCTGACCCAGAGATATTCCCTGTCTGCAACACAGGTGGGAGAAGTTGCAAATACAGAGAAAATAGTTTAGGAAGGCAGAAAATACTTCTGGTAGCCCTTCTGAAAGTGGTAGAAGTCACAAGCATACTACCTTTCAAAATAGCCATCCTTCAGTTTTTGTGGTTTCTAGCCTGCTTTTGCTCATCCCAAGATTCCTCTTGAGCTCACTGTTTCCCTGTAACAACTGTAATTCCTCAAGCCATTCCTAAACTACAGTTTAAAAGCACAAATAAAATGAAACTATTATGAGAATGTTATTCGCATATGAAACTGTGGCCTGAACAACTTTCCATGTGTTTTATTTGTTAATTAATCTGGAAGCTTCCAGAGTTTATTTTAAGGAGTCCAGTTTATAGACACACGCACCCAGGGAGGCAGCCTGTGCTAAGGAATATGTTTAGAATATATGCATGGACTTGTTTTATGTTCATATAAAGTATAAATGTTTTTTTTCTCCAGGTGGTAGTATCATGATTCTAAAAACTGAAGACAAAGGGTTCTGTACTAAAATCCTGCCAACAGAATGAACAATAATTATTAGTACTTAAACTTTTTTTATTAGAGTGTTAAAAATACTTATCTCTGCTCACCTCTGCATGACATTGGGGGAGAGGGAGGACTAAGGATTTCTAAAACATTTGCATTTGCTGTTATGTGAAACGCACAACTATTTTCCATTGCTCTCACTGCCAAGCAACTTGGTAGCAATGAATTCTTTGAAAAGCAACCATTTTCTTCAAGTGGCAGAGCTGTTCCTTTAGCAACTCCTTCTGTTAGAAATCTACTCACACTTAAAGCCATAAGAGGGAGGTTTTCCAAACCTCCCTTTGTAAGAGAAAGTTGGTCTGTAGACATTAGTGGGTGGGTATTCATACCCTTTAATCTTAATTTTAAGGTTCCATTGAAATCAAATCCTGACCTTCCAGAGTCAAGAGTTTTCTCAGTGGTAAGGAGGTTGTGTGGGCATTTTGTTAAAACAATTGATAAGTTAGCTGTTGCTGACTGCATGTTGATTTGCTATTAATAATTGTTATTGGATAACTCCAGGACAAATGCAAGAAGTGTAAAAGGTTCAATATAATTCTTGTCTGGAATTAAGACCCTACTGCAGTCTCTGGTACCACAGGGAGCACATACTCATTGGCCAAATTCAGATGTGTACCTTTCATGAGACATGCATTGCCTGCCTCCAAGAGATGCACAAGCCACAGAGAGCTGAGGATTAGCCAGATACACAACATATTTTTGTTCTAGCACTGCAGCATATGCATGCGGGCTCAGAGTCCCAAGTTAAGCCCTGACAGCCAACTAACCTGGGCAGGTGCAGGGCATCCATCAGTGAGAACAGCTATCTTAGGGCTAATGAAGGAAGTCTCCAAGAACTGGGACTTGCATGCCTAATAGTTTCCTTGATGTACAACACAGGTGCATTAAAGCATTTGGGAACTGGAGTCCCTTGGTTTTGGCTGTGCTTTTCTAAAAGTGGCAGCTTATCTGTGCTTCTACATACAACAAAAAACAATGAAAATATCTTCAGAAGTGGGCTCAAGAGGCTGAATCATAGCTCCAGCAGAGATATATCCCACTTTTCCTTATTGACCTTTAATATAGCTTCCCTGGCACTCTGCAATCAATGTAATCTTTTCACTATGATCATAATGGCCGTTATCCTGGAGACAACAGATAGAAGTGGAAGCAATATTAAATTAGAAAAATAGCTGAAGGATTTCTTTGTTTTCTTTATGGATTTCTCATGAGTTTTTCTTTTTTCTCTCTCTTTGTTCTTCCCCTGGAGTCAAAAATATTTTTACGCTGAAGCAAGTGGTTGGCCCCATTAATATTGCACACTTTCTTCTGTTCCAGTACATTGCCAACAGTAAGGTGTTATTTAGGGAAAAATACAAATGCATAATAAACAGATCTATACAATCATTACTGAACTAAAATAGCAGTTAGGAAAGTATTTTTATTGTGAAAAATGGCCCTGTAAGACTTGCTGGCTATTTGTAATGTTGCAATGTAACTCAGATAAATTGGTGCCCAGGAGTGTGACATTTCAAAAGCTTGAAAATACACTACATTTTTCTGGACCGCCATTTTTGTAATTCTCCTAGCTATTTTGCAGGAGCAAGAAGCAATTCCTCTATGCCCAGGCAGTTCAATTAGGGTGTTGTAGGTGTTGTCAGAAAGGCTCAAACATGAGCACCCCTGAGCAACAACTGGAATTACATGAAGTATCCTGTGCCCCTTCTCCCTGGTAATTGACATTTCTGGTCATTTGTGTGCAACGTTATTAAATAACTTTTTAAGTAATGACTCATTTTTCTTGTAAACTTTGTATGACAAACCCTCCCTTTTGAGGTTAGACGTGCATTTTTAAGTAAAAATGGGTTAATAGATGAAGACTTCCACAGGGACAAAGGCTCTTTTTCTATTAAGTATTTCTACTGGCATAAGTAAAAGTTCACCAGATTCTGGGGCGGATGTAGGGCAGCCTGGTAATGTTATCTGCTTATCTGTCATTATTCATAATGCAGATCAAGAGTTGGGGAGATACCTGAAATCCATAGTGAATTCAGGCTGTGGAGTAAGAAGGGGAGAATTGGATCAGGCACTGGCATGGATGACCTGGGGTTAAATAGCAACCCCAGCTACCTGAAGGCTGGGCAAACAGCACTGCACTTTAGGGGCAGAAATCAAGAACATTTGAGAGTTTGGATGTGCAGCCCAAAGCTGAATAAACTGTACCAACCACAGTGGGAGTGGGGCAATGGATCGGGGCAGGTGGTGCTGCGGCCTCTCCATCTGTACTCCGTGTGGCTGAGGCATCTCTCGGGGCTGGATTCACTCTGGTTCCCTGGACCTCCCCATTGCTCATGTGCTTTGCTGCTTCAGTCTCTCAAGTCCCAGCAGGGCTGGAGCCCCTTTGACCCCTGTGCTTTTGTGTGCATGGGGCCATGGTGCAGGAACCGTGGGTGAGGCGGGGCTGCTTCGCTGTCCTTGATCAGACACAGCTCCTGCGCCTTTAAGCACCTCAACATCTGTCTGCACCCTCTGTACAGACAAGTGACAGCCGTGGAGGTTCAGGAATCAGCTCACCAACAGCACAGGAGCACTGAACACTTCGTATTTCACAGTCTGAGCAAGTGGCTTCAGCTCCAATCCACGGACCCACCCGTGGGGATGAGGAGATACAGCCCTTGGCCTGAATGCTGAGACTGCTTACAGGGCTCCTGCTCTTATCCTCAATGCTGCCCCGGTTGCCTGAATAATTGCAGTCTTCAGAACTTTCCCCCATTGTTTCTTCACTGTCTTCATGCAAAAAAAAGATGATTCGTGCACATTTGGGAGTCATGGATTTGCTTCATGCTTCGGCTGCAGTTTTCAGACAATGGCCTTGATTTCCTTGCTCTGAAATGGGACAATAAGATGTTTTCTGATCTATCTATGTAGTTGCTTTGTAAGGACAAGAACATTTTCCTACTGTATGTGCATGCAATGCTCAACACAACAGGATGCTGATTTTCTAAAGCAACGCACAAACTGTCTTGTTAACCTCCAAAGTCTTCTGAAGCCAAGAAATGGGAAACAGTTCTTATAGGTGAGTCGTGACAAGCCTATTCCTCTTAATTTTCTGATTTTCTGCTAGGAGTTTGCACTGACTGCTATGAAAAATGGTTACTGACCAGTTGTCTGAAGTCCTCTTGATAACAAGCAACAGTATTATTTTTGCAATTTGGAAATTGATTCACTCTTGTGATGATCAGCCTTCATAGAGGTGTGACTTAAAAACCCATTTCCCAGTGATGATAAATAGTCTGGATTTAAAGCCTTTGAAAATCTCTGTGTGTGACTTAACACCAGGGGATGAGACAGCATGACACGATGCAGACTTGGGGTTTTAACCCCACAGCTTAAATGCCATAATGCAGCATCACATGGTGTTACTATTTAAGAGAAGTATGAAGGCTTACAAATAAAAGAAAATAAAATTATGGAGTGTGGTTTCAACAGTTTCAGTTTCAGGAATCAGAACATATTATAACTCTTGGAACTACATTTGTGACGTTTCACATGGAATCACTTCATGTCCCATTAAGTAGCTGTTTTAGCTTATTTTTCACATAGGTATCCACCCAAATGACATCAGCATCATTGTCTACATCAAATCCAGCACTAATACTGAGTTGGGAATTTGTTCGTAGGTATATCTTAGCAGGGACTGCCTATATATTCTGGTAGAAAGAAAAGACTAAACCAAATGCCCCAATCATAGTTTCTACTACTATGTGCTTTCTATCTCAACTTTCATTTGACCTGGAATGTTTCCTTAAAGGAAAGCATTATCATTTTATGTTGACAAAGCACAGTCATGAGGTGTAGAGGAGAAAAGCAACAATTATTAAACAAGCACACATCAATTCCTAAAGTTGTTGTTATGTTAAATACATGGTATACCACTTGAAAATCTGTTATTATAGGTTCCTGCCAAAGAGAGCAATAATTGTTATCATTGTGCCTGTGGCCTCATAAATAGTCATGAGATGAGGAGCTTGGAGAGACTTTCTAGTGCATGTGAAGGGTTAAATCGGATTTTACTCCCTAAGTCCAATTCTAAAAAGAGCAACTTGCTTTATCTGGAATATATTCAAATTCACCTTCTAGAGGTGATACCACTTAGTCTCTCCACAGCGGTTTGAGATCAATTTGGGATCTGTTTCTAAATCCCTGTCTAGTGGGAGCTGCAACAAAGGGTCACAGAACATACAGACATTACCCTGCATCAGAAATAAAAAGCAACCAAGCCACCAAACAGGCAAATAAACAAACTGCAACAGAGTTCCTCCAACAAAGTTATTCAGAGGATAATAATACTACAGAGAGCAGTTCTTATTGTTGTTGTTATAATCATTGTGTCTGCAGTCTGTCAGATACTGACAGGCGCCTCTTTACCTTTGTAAAAGGGAAAAGAAATTATCAGATTGCCAAACCCATAGACTTTGATATCTGATCATGTCTAGACAGCCTCTGTCCCTGCCTTTTAAAGACAGTCGTCAAATGCTTTGCATCAATAATTTGAAATGCTGCTGTTTTCAAGACGTTGAACATTAATGTCACCTCCCTGGGTCCCAAGTGCCCGCCTCTTCTGCACTCGTTATTTTTAGGTAATAATGGATACTTGCTTCTGTTTAGTTTTAACAATCATGCAGAACAAGCAGCTTCAATATGTGAATAAACTGCCTCACAAATTAATCAAGTGCAGAACAAAGCTGTTTTAAGTCTATGACAGCCGATAAAGTCGGTTGTGATGCATTATCTCTGCTCTGTGCTAAATACTACTGTGAGCTGCAGAGAGGGAAGAAAATTTTACTAGAATTCAAATTCTCTCGGACTTTTTACCAAACTGTAAAACTGGATTTTATACATTATACATGATCATTTAATGTAAGTCCTAAAATTTCAGAGGATTATTTAAGAGTCTACAGGCTTGAGGGAATTAAGAGTCAGAGCTGACAATGGAATTGCCCTTGTGATCGGAAGAAGTCTTGGATAGGTTCGATGCCTTGCAGGGAGTCATAGTGCAAATTTCTCTCACTGGCAAATAGGATCTAAGTCTTTGAGTAGAACTGAACTGTTTGTGGTTGAATTGTAATAAACTTCCCTTAGCTCAGCTGCTCACTTGTTGGGCATTTAAATTGTGTTGTTGTAGGAAATAGCTGACTTATGTGCAGCAGTTTTGCATCAGCTCATCAATGCAGAAGGAACTGACCAGAGATATCATTCATTTCTTTTCAGTTTTCATATTGGATATGGAAAAAAAATAGTTGTATATTGAGCTAACTATTGCTCTTGCTTCTCATTACTCTCAGATTACATTTAACTCTATCTTCTATCTGTCCAACAAAACTGTGTCCCTAAAGCATTTATGAAAATAGCATGGGGTACAAGCTGACATATTAATGCTGATAGATATGCAGAGATAGTGAGGGTTTTGAATGTAGCACACTGTAGATGTGAAGACCTTAGTACAGAAATGATCTCCTGAGTAAAATCTATGTGAGATATATAGGAGTTGCAACACAGAATATTGGCTTATTGCACTCCATAGATTTGAAACCATCTCTCTTGGATGGCAGTGGAAAACTTCAATATACTTACATGAATTATAAATGATGTCTGATTCTCTTGTTGAAGTAGGTACTGTATGTTTTTCTAACATAGGCCCTTCAGCCTTTAAAAAGCTCCTTTGTATGTGCAAAGGCGAAAGATCTGTATTTGGACACATTTACTCCTCTCAATACCTTTGTGTAAATTGTGAACCCTACTGGAAATATTTTTGTTTTAATTAGGAGTGCCACAGTTATTCCTTTAAAGTCACAGCTTTTAAACAATTAGTTTGGATATGGAATTGATCTGGAAGAAATAATGCTTGCAAAGATGCAGTGTACGAAACCAGAATTGATTCAAGGCGACAATTCCTAAATAGTTCAGACATTTTGGTGCCTTGAAATGAGCATCTTTTCTGTCAGCTCAGAAATATAGTAATGCACAACAAGGCAGATCAAAGACAAGAAATCATCACTTTGCTTATCGGATTCTCAGCAGTGATACAATTTACATTCTCTCAGATGTCTTTGCATTGTTTTTATTGCAAAACAGTAAAAGTGGAAGTGCCTATTGCCAGCATGAGATATTAACCCTTCATCATAATTACAGTAATGGGCTCAGGACATGAATAGCTGGATAAAATTCTCAAGGCTTTCTGACAGGATCTTTTAGATCCTGCAGTGCCTTGAAATTGGTGCTTCTTCTTAGCAGAAAGAAGAAGCCTTTCTGATCTTTGTTTGGAGCATGTGAGGTTCCAGTTAATTCATCAACCAGCAGAGCATTTGACCTTTGCATGCACTTCCTTAGGGCTGGATCCAGATGACTTTTCCCTTACTGAATAGTGCCACAGACCCTTCACAGCCCCGGGTGAGTTAATTCTTGGCATAGTGAGGCAGATCTGTGCCCAGGCTGAGAATCTGACTTAAAAACTGAAGTGTTGCGCCTGGACAGAAATATGCAAGTGGCTTCTTATTAAGTTGAAACCTGAAGATTTTGTCCCTGCATAGATCTTATCACAATATCCGTTGGGGGAAGTGGCTGCTTGCAGTGCTGTATCTGTAATTCCTGGAAAGCACTGCCCTCGATATGACCAGTCAGGCTGGGAATAATGGAACTGGTAGGCAAGGCATTAGCCAAACCCTAGCAAAGGTCAGTCAAGGATAAAGGAAGCCTGGCAGACTGCTTGATGTAAGAATTGCTTTATGCAAAAAGGACTTAATGGAAAATAGAACGCATTTCCTGAAAGAACAAACTGATAAGGATGCAGTGAAAATGGTTATTATGTGTGCCAAGAACAGAAGGTGGTCTAGACTGGAGTGTGCCAGTGGGAATGACTTTTACCATGTTTCAGGCCCACAGAAATGTGGGCAGGATGTGCACAGACTCCAGCAAATCTGAAGGATACTTACCTGGCTTAAAGAGGATATTGTCAGAATTGGGTTGTTCTAGAAACTGTCTAGTTCCAGCCCTGGCAGTACCTGTCATTCAGCTACTCCGAAACTAAATGTGAATCACAAACCTAATACATTTCCCTGTCTGATGGCACACAATGTAAGGCTTGCCCTAAAATAGTGTGTGAAGAGCATCATGGCAAAGAGGGACAGTGTGACTGCACAGAACATGCCCAGAGTCCCTTGTGCAAGGAGTGGTCACAGAGGGACTAAAGGAAAGGACACAGACTTGAAAACAACCTGAAGTCTTTTAAAAGAACCACAAGTTTAAAAGGGTGCCTGACAGAGCTTGAAAAGAAAAATAGAGCCAAATAAGGAGAACGTTGCCTGCAACATTACGTTATCTAAGCTCTGGCAGAGCGCTTTTTCATCAAAACATCTCAAAACCAGAGATAAATATCATTATTTCTGTTGCATAGCTTGGGAAACCCAGAAAAAGAGGAAATTTTACTAACCTTTTCTCATTCAAAGCTGAATCTAAAGCTGGAAAAGATGGGTTTCCTAATTCAATTTATGCCTGTTATCATGTGAACCCTAAGTCACAGATGAATGAACTGCAAAATACAGAAGAACAAGTTGATGAATATTAAAGTCATGTTTAAAATATTTGAACTGATATTTTTGCACCTTGATCTCTCTTCTTACTGTACCCATCTGCTTTTCATTTTCTGCTGCCTGTGTGCTATGTTTTTTTCATATTCATGATATAATTTATCTCTGCTAATGGTTTTAAGGAAGTTGTTCAATTTTTGTACTGCATTCCTTTGATGATTCTGTACCAAAATCAATTATACATTACATAGATGTTGGAATTTTATACAAATTAGAAGCTAAATTCCATGTTAGAGTGTACTGCGCAAAATAAAATAACTGGAACAATGTCTATTTATCCTAGAAAAGAATTTATTTTTTTGATTATTGTTAGTGCCACTATCATTTTCAGACTTCATTTCTACAAGTTCAAGGTCTTCATCTAGAAAATATACCTTTTTTTACAGTTTAAGACTCCCATTGCTGTCATCGTGGCGATGCACCCTGTTCAGTAGTCCTGCACCCTTAAAGGGAGCTGATAGGAACTGATGGACTGTTGCAAATGCAGACCCAGAGGAAATGTTTTTCCAAAAGAGAAAACATGGAGTGTATTACAAATACATTGTCAGAAGATGTTATGCCCTCTTATTTTAGTGAAAAGACAGTGATCCATCCATGTCACACGTTAACTACCTGTATGTACAGCTGACATGAGAACGTGCACCTGGACCACTGTGTTTGCTGCACAGGAGCGCAGGGACAATTTCCAGTTCATTAATCTTTAATTGCAGTGTGGAGCATCACAAAAAAAACTCATCTGATTTTTTTCTTTTTCTTCTGCAGCAGTTTTCTCTGAAATTAGGAGGAGGGGAAATGGGCACTGTGAGCAAAGAAGCCTCCAGTCGGTTGTTGTGGCTCCACTTTGTGGTGCATGTCTGCCTTCTCACTGATGGTAAAGAGGAGATATAGGTGCTGCTCCTGAGGATGTAATGGATAGCAGGAGGCTGGCCCTGGTGCTTGTCTCTGCACCACAGCAGGCAGTGATGTATGTGTACTCCTGGGAAACACCTTCCTCAGGGACAGGAATGGTGAACATGGGACAGCTGACGCTCTTGTTTCAGCCTGCATCTGCCAGACTGGGGCAAAACTAATCTTAGCAAGGAAAATTTCTCCCAAAAAGCTGAAAAAGGTTTAGTAGAAATCCCATTTTTCCTTAGGAAACGAGTTCAGCTCATTGAACCAGTTGGAAGACATGATGAGTTGGAGAACCCAAATCCTTATGCAGGCAGGTAGGTGCAGCAGTCCTGTATTTGCTGTTTGTTCCATGCTCCTGGCAAAGGAGGAGCACCCTGAGGGAGTGCTTAGTTGGATTTGCTCTGCAGCAAGGTGGGGTACATGAGGCTGGAGTGAGGGATAAACAGCAAATGAGTGACCACAGACTCTGGGCAGCAGCAACCACTCCTGTTAGTGAGCTAAAGACAGAAGCTGAACTAAGCCTTTTGTCACTCTGGAATGCAGAAATACTTAACTGTGTCTCCTGAATGGGTGAGAGGATGGAATGACAGATACTTGGAGTAAGCAAGATTATTTGAGTTCTTATAACAGATTTCACTGAAATCATCTGATATTTAAAGTATGTTATCACTGGATCAAATGAGAAACAGATTTCTCCCCTTTTTTTACCCTTACTCACTCCCAGACTTTTCCCAAGAGATTACATAATAACTCCTGTCAGGGTCATCTGTTTGTGCAGTGCTAAATATTAGGGAAGTCAATATTTGACTATAACACTTAAAGCAGCAATTTGTGATTGAACAAAATTCACCTTTAAAAAAACCAAATGGCAACTGGTTGCCTTTAGCTTTATGAAGGACTTACTGAAACTTCAGGAAAAGTTGCTAGGTTGAAATTTGCCTCTGTTGACCATGAGTTGATAGTTCAGTATGAGGAACATAAACTTTAGCCTTTTGGGAACTGAGGAAAGCCATTTGCACTTCTGCCCTCCTGACTCTGGAGCAGGCCCATTTGTTATCCCTGGGTGGCAGCTCACTTGTGCAGGAATCCATAAACAGGTGGTATGGACTGAGTAAGAAAGAATAGATGGAGATTTCACATTTAAGGAAGAGAAAAGAGGAACATTGGGAAGTGCTGTGCTGTGGACAGGAAAAAATGGGGGTATGGTGGAGCAGAACAATTCTTAATTCGTCCCCGTATACACAGAGTTGTGCATGGCAGCTAAAGAAATAGGAAATGTAGAAATCCTCGTAGTATGTTAATTCACTAAATAATTCTTCATATTTAAGAACGTGGTTTAGAGGTCTTCCATTTCTGTTGTATTTATCCTTTTGCATTAGCAAGTGACTGCTTTGCCTTTCCCATTATCTGGTTTGTCATTTTTCAACTAATCACGCTATGTTGTAATGCACACGAACTAAGTACAATAAAACTAAAAGTATATAGTGGAGAAAATACAAAGGATCTCAAATAGCTTCACATAAAATAATATCTGGGAGCTTTAAAACTGAGCTGCATTTAAGGCTAGAAAAGCCAGCCTAAAAAGATAAGATTTCAATTTTGTCTTAAATGAATTCACTGAATCTGCATTTCTGATGTCAAGTAGAAGCGAATTCTGTAGCTCTCATGAATAGCAAGCAAAAGCCCTACAGCTATGAGAATTTAATCTGAATCTTCTATTTTGCATGTCTGGGATTTTTTAAAATATATTTCTTTTCACATGTTCTGAAATCTTTGTGGATTTTTGATCATATGACTTCCATGGGTTTTTATTTCCTACAATTGTCCTTATATTCTGAATTGCTAAATGAAACATTCTCCTGGAAAATATTGTTAACATAACAAATAGCTTTGAAATGACAGCCATGATTCTTTGGAGCAGAATGCTTTTAAGTGGAAAAGTTCCTTGCTGTACTGCTTTCTCTTTGAAAAAACCCCAGTCATTCAAGAGAAGCTGTGGTACATGTGATGGATGCGAATGGATACACTTAGAATTATGCATCAAAAGAAGAAATACAAATGAAAGATCATCGAGGAGATTTCAGTTCTGAGTCTGCTGCTGTAGGGTCATTAACCCAACTTACAGTGCTCAGAGGTGAAGAGAGGAGAGCTAGAATGATTTTATGACTAAGGTTCAAGAGATCTACATTAATTCCAGCCTCTTTGGCACGTTGTGTCCTCCACTGCCAGTGACCAATGTCCAACAGTTTCCCTGTCTTCTTTTGTCTGTCTGATAGGCTTGACTTACAAACTTTTTGGGACAATTGAGGTCTCCTCTTCTGTGACTGTGGGGTGGAGCTGAAATTGAGAATTTCCTTCAGAACTGTTGACTGCAACAAAATAGGTAAATACAGTGACAGTGGATAACAGACACAACACACTGGTCTGATAACACAGTTATTGATATTGCTGTGGTGCACTTCTCTCCCTCCTTGCGGCAGTGATCCATGTGTAATCTCCAAGTGTGTCTACATTGCCATGATTGCAGAGTTTATCAGCATATCTAAGGTAGCTTTAGACAACCTCTGCTGAGACACACTGCAGCCCCAAGAACTGGGTTCACTTCACAAGCCCAGTGCCAGATCCACAGAGATGGATGGCGCTTTTGTGACTGCCACATTTTTACTCCCTGAACCAGCTGGTTTAACAAAAGGGGTCTAATCCATCCAAAAAGCTGATGGCCCTTACTTAGACAACTTTATCGTTGCACCACCTGCAGGAGAAAAATGCAGTAGCCACTGAGGGGCTAAATTCTCTGAAACATTCCACTTACACTTTATACTTCCATCTAGAGCCGGGAGTGCTAGAAAAACGGTAAGAACTCTTCAGTTCCTTGTGTTATTCTGTCCAGAGAAGAAGGAATAGTAACTCACCTTCTCTTGTCCCGCAGGCTGTGCTCTGGCAGTGCTGTGGGGGTTTCAGTGCATGTGGTGAGGTCTGGGAGCACAGAAACACTGCAGCACACACCAGCCCTGATCCAGGTATGCACTCATGCCAACTGTGCTGCCTTGCAGAGAGGGAATTCTGCTCCTGGCAGAGACAGAACGTGTGTTGGGCACGTGGTTACAGAAGGGCAGATGCACAGGGCATTTTTCAGTTGTCTGGCTCTTCCAAATTTCTAGCAGCTGTTATTAATATTTTAATAATGCTTCTAGTGTGCGTCATGTGGACTCGGCAAGCTCTCCCAATCCCCTCTGCAAACTCCCAAGCCATGTGCTTCCTTTGTGCCATGTTCAGCTTCCCCTAAAGTCAGTATGGAGCTGAGAGCATGAGTACCATTTCCTCGGCATGGCTTGGAGCAGGCTTGGGGTTGCTCTTCCATCTGTTAGCAGGAGCCTCCAACTCCCTGCTCCCGCCCCCGGCCCCAGAATCACATCTGTTCTGACGAGCATTTCTAGTGAGATGCTACTCTGAGTCCTCACCAAAGAGCACTCCAGCCTGCACAAAAGGAACAAACTAGTAAGCAAAGATGCTTTGCAAGGCTCTACCCTGTCCAATTTTGCTCCTTGTAGGGGAAAATCCATTTCTGCTTCCTTTGATTGCAAAGTCCCAGGACAGGTTGTAGGTGGGTAGAAGAAAGGACAGATATGGTTCTGTAGCTTTGTCCTCAAGAAAGATGAGCTGGAATTCCAGATCACTCACAATATCTGATATTTAGTTTTGGTTGCTGCTAGCTGAACTTTCCCTTTTATAGAGTTGCTAATGGTCATCAGAGTCTCCTGGGGTCTCCTAGAAATTATCCCTTTCCACAGGGAGCAGCTAAAGTGATTATAAAATGATAAAAATGTGAGAGGTCCCTTAAGGGTGTTCACAGATCTGTGGTGTCCCTTGTTCCATCTCCATTCCTCCGAGCAGAAAGGATGCTACCACGGTATATTCACTTTGTGCTTATTTACTTTGTGCCCCTTTTATCAGGGGCTCGATATATACCAGATTGTTTCTGGGAGGTCAGAGCTCACACTGTCAAGAGAGATGCAAGTGAGCAAGTACAGCACAGGCACAGATTTATCAGGGATGGTAAAGTGGTAATAAACTTTACCTAAAGTTTGTACAATCACTTGCTGTTCATCCTTTCCTTTTTTCATATCAAAGTTATACCTGAGTCCCTTAGAGTCGTATCTATCAAACCCTGGGCAGAATATCACATTTTTCTTCTAACTCTGTTCCCTGATGCCTCAGCCCTGGACTACACCTACATGGGTAAAACATGCTCAGAAGAACCTGAATGTCCAGTGCTAAATAACCAATGTTTTCCAGTGTGGGAGGAAAAAAGCATCAAGCAATTTGTAATCATTTCCAAATGGGAGTGTGCAGCAGAATCAGACACATCTCCCTCTGCAGGACCACCTGGATGGAAGCAGAAGTACCTGACACTGCTCCTGGGTGGGAAATGGGTTTCCCAGTCTGCAGCGGTTTGTAAAATTTTAGAAATAATAATTTTGAAGTAGGATAAAATTGAAAATGGAAAAATCTAAAGTAATTGATCATCTCATGCTGTCTCACTTAAGCTCCTTGTTTCAATAATTCTGAAAAACTGACAGTCTATTAGACCAGGAAATGAAACTTCTTGGCAAACAAGGTATTTGCTAATTTCGGTATTTTGTGTGAGTCAGAAATGTGTGGAGGGAAATATATTGAAACTAACCCTGTCTTGTGAACTCTTTCATATTGCATAACTGACATTTGCCGATAAAAAAATGTTACATCATATGGTTTCTGAAAACATCCAAAAGAAAAGGCATTAAAAGCTACTGCAAACACTTTCCCACAGAGCACTGAAGGCCACTGGTCACACTGGATTTTCACAATGGTCATTGTGATGAATGTCTCTTTGCCTCTGTGTCTAACACCAACTAATTGAAAAATAATCGTGTTCACTTATGAACTTGCAGATTTCCGCATCATTTACTTGATCACACAACTACTCTCTTCCATTTCTTTTTATTTCATGCTTTCAGCTACTTGGCAAAAGCAAGTTGATGGAAAAATCCGACTCTTTGATACGGGAGTTCAGCTTCTAGAAAACAGTAAAAAACTTATGCTTCCCTTGATAGCATTTTCACACCCACATGTATTCAAAACTCTTAAAATTTTCATTTTGGCTTCTGGAAAGTACATTGTAAAGTGAAAATTATGGCTACAGAATTAGAATTGTGGTCTTCAGAAATCTACAAAGTAGTTTGATTTAAATTATCCACAATTGTCTGTTTTTCTTCTTACTGAAAAATAGTGTGTCACAGGTTCTCAGGATTTCCTTTGAGTTATGCTAAAAAGCCTTGCGTGTTACTTATTTGCTTAGCTCACTTTTGAACTGAAGCATTTAATGTTGGAAAATAAGCAGTAAATATATCATAGTTAATTGGAGAAAAAGAAAGATTTTGGGAAAGATTTTGAGCTTCTATGACAGCTTTAAAGTTACAGTGAGATGTGATTTTATTGTCTTGATTTCTGAGACCCCTGTTGAATTCTAATTGTATTAAATGAGCAAAGTATCTTAAGAGTTAGGGAAACTTCCAAGAGACAAAATAATTGGATCAAATGTGTGAGTAATGTAAAGAATGGAAATTCCTGCTTAACTAGCCTGTATTGATAGCAGGTCATTCAAGGATCTCCATGGTAACGGTGAAAAAATATGCAGATATTTTTAATTTTCAGGAAGTTCTTTATTAAAATCAATATGACACCTGAGAAATGTCTAAATACAAAGTTACAAGAATTTGCGTGGGCAGTGAAGAGTCAAGGACATAATCCACTAAAGATTGAGTGTCATTTTTGGAGTGATTCTAGTTATTTCTGGGTCCAGATCTTCAGCAGTAGATCACTGATGATTCAAGGTGTGGAAGGCCAGGGGGGCTGGTCCTCAGTGAAACAAATCTCTGTAGAGAAAAGGATATTCTTTAGCATTGACTTTACCCATGGCTTGTAGCTCTGTAACTGGGAAATGGTAAGGCTGAAAGAAATAGATGACATCTTATTGTTCTGGAAGCTTCTAAAGACATTTTAGTGACAGTGCCTCTAAAATAAAAACTTTATGGTTTCCACTTACCCATATTGTTTTATGTAAATCAGAAGGGGGAGAAGAGTTGGGGCATTCTCTAGGTGACAATAAAATAAAGCATCGCTCTGAAACTGCCACACTGATCCCATTCAGAAACACAAAGTGAAATAACACATTGAGAGTTTCTTTGTGGAGACAGAAGTGTTGAGATGAATTGATATGGGGAAAAGACACTGAGCTAGAATCTGACCTGAATTACAGCTACAAAGTAAGGACTTCAGGAGTGCCTGAGTGAAAAATCAGAGTGGATGCACAGAGCAGTGGCTGGTCCTGGCAGCTTGTTTAAAACCACAGGTGTATCACCACACTGACTGTGGTGGGATAAATGCCCCAGGCAGTCTGTCCCTGTGAGCTGCTCTGCCCTGGCTGAGCGCAGATGTGCTCTTGTGCAGAGGCTCTTTGGAAAAGCCAGATACTAATTCTTCTTTCTTTTGTTTCTCTCAGGAGTGCTGTAAAGACCTGGTATTTCCTTGTACTGAAACCTGCCCGGTCATGCAGTGCCCTGCAGAGGTGTGAGAGGAGAGTCTGTGATGGCCAAAGAGAATGGACAAGGACAGCCAATGCTTTCCCCAGCAGTTTGAAAGGAAGTTGGCTTGGAACAGGTACAAGGGTCTTCCTCTATCATTCTCATAAGAGGTGACCCTGTAGCCATCAGGTCCTTTATGTGTTTATTTATCTGCTCCTGTCCCAGTGTCATGTCTGTCTTTTGTCCCACAAAGTGAAGTTCTAGCACAGGAATTGCTGTGTGCATTAAACAATGTTTGTGCCCTGTGTATTATCAGGCCACGGGGCATCTCTTCAATAAATTTTTGGTCCAATAATCATCTTGGTGCCATAGCACCCAATGATACAGAGGGAGACTCTCTTTGCTCTGATTGCATCTTGTTACCAATCTTCCCACTCCTGAAGCCAGTGTAAAGTATGGCAGTTATAGGATTTCAAAGGTCCCTTACTCAGAATGCCTTTGGGATCAGGTTCTGCTGCACAGGGGGTGTATGGGGGGGATGTGTCACAAAAAGCATCCCAAGTCACAGAGAGATAATGAAACATAAAATGCTCTCAGAAGTTAAAGCTGTCTTAGCTTTTCAGCACCAAATGTGGTTTCTTTGTGGAGTTATTTCCAGTGATGACACATGGTGGGTGGTAGGTTGTGTATTCAGCTCCCCAATTAGTTGTCTTTGCACGAGCTCCACTTTTATCAAATTAAATAGAACAAAACTCAAGACAGATGCTACCTGCTGATCAAGATACTGTGGTACAAATGCCATGTGAATGCCGTGACAAAACCCCAAAGGCTGAAAAATCCAGATTGTGGTTTAGTTACAGCTAGAATTAAAAATGATACTCATCTAAGTTCCAGCATCAAAATACCTGTTCACTTGTCCTCTCTTACAAAAGTGGTCACAACCTGGAAACATTCAGAGCTGGTTTTATTACATCTTGCTTCAAAGTCCTTGCAGTTGGTTCCAAGGACTCTTCACTATTAGAGTATTCCAACTTGGCATAGGCCAGCTCCTAATATTTCTATCATCGATAAATTTGCTGGGAAAAAAAGGGAGATATGAAATAGAAACTGTTCTGGACAAATGGGTAGCAAGAAGTATGACATGAGTTATTCTCCATCTCATAATTCAACGTCTCTTTAGGACACAGCAGGGTTAGTGTGTTGTGCCCTGTGTCAGCTCCCCAAACCAGTAATTCTCTTTTCAGTGTGGCTTTGTAGATCCATAGAGCTTCCGTGACCCTGTGCTGTGAGTGTGTAAAGGGATCACCTGAGCCCACAAAGCTGGGAGCCTCTGCTATGGAGGGATCTGAGCACCTGCCTGCCCCATGCCAAACACAGGGATCTCAGTTGTTCTTTCCCTCATGAGTGGGTGAAAAGCAAGAAAAGAAATGTGTTGACAGTGTTGACAATGGTTGAGAGTTAACTTTACAAATAAATTAATACTATCTGGGTTTCAAATCATGTCCAAACCTTAAAAAAATAAATAGAACCTTCTCTAAAATTTGTTTCAACAGAATGCTTGAAGCATCCGTCTCTTTGTCAGCACAGATCCCCCTCTCCATTGTGTGTACATATGCAAAGTGTTCAAACTACCCATTATGTCAAGGATGTGGAATGGAAAGAAAAGTGTGAAGACTGTTTCCCACATATGTTGAGAAAAAAACCTGCAGCAGGCAATAAAGAATCTGGTAACAGGAAAAGTATCTGAAGTTATGTTACAAGGTAAAAGATGAGACTGTGGCTGTGAAAGCAAACGAAAACAAGAGAAGGAGATAAAATACCTTTTTACCAGATAAAGTGATAGCACTGTGATGCCACAGTGTGTTGAAGCATTGTGGGAAGGGAATTTTAAGGGTTTGGAAGCTGGCCCAGCTGCTTTTGCTGATGCTGATATTACACAAAGTTCCCTCTCAAATAACCATAAAAATGTAATTCTGACCAGGAGAGCACCCAGCCAATGAAAGGCCAGAAAGTCTGAATTAGGAAAGTGGGAGTTTGCATTACCCTAAAAAGGAGCAAGATGTTTGCCACAGTGGGATATACGGGCCAGGGAAGGAATCCCCACTTGGAGCTGTAACACTGGAGAGTTGTAAATACATACTTGGAGAATATACTTCATTTGGCATTAATAATGTGCTGCCTAAAGTATGTTGGATGTGCTTTAAATATTACATGTGAATCCCAGGCCTGTCTTGTAATAATTTTAGAAAATATCCATAATCTTGTCATTTTAACAGCAGAACAAGTTTTCTGGCCTTTTCATCTTTCTTGGTGTATTTGGAGCTGAGAAATGTGGACTTTCTCCACATAAAAATTGCATTTGCTGTTGTTATTGCCTTTGCAGCTGTGCAAGTGACAGTCTACTTGATTTCAGACAAGTAAAGTAAATTAAGAGAAGATGAAGATCCAAGCGCAATAAAGCTACTTTGGAGTCGTTACAAGACATAAATATAGAGCAAATCTCAGGTCAAATCCAGGTCTGGCGTCAACAGTCGCAGCTCCAGCCTCTACAAGAAGTGCCTGCAAACACCATGGTTAACTTCATCTATCAATCAAAATTTGATTGGAAAATAGTGTTAGACTTTGGAAAACAACATTAACAGTACAACAGGATCACTGAATCATCAGTGCAAGGTTCTTGTCAACATGACTTCCATTCATTTATTTCACAATTCAAAAGCAGCATTACTGTGCATGCAGATGAAGACTACTCAGTTTTGTACAACATATAGAATGTGAAACAAATCTGACTCACTCTTCTACTTCCAAATTTGCCCTGAATTAAAGAATAAATAGTAAGGAATGCATGGACTGTAAAAACAATTAGGGGAAATTTTTTACCAGGAAGAAATGTGTCCACTTGCAGCTAGTGTCATGGGGACTTTTGAAATATGCTTGCAAGAAAACAATTTGTTCTTCAGACATTAAAAGATACTCAGCCTGTTGCTGTCAACAATACAAGATGGGCAAGTGATACAACTCCTGCCTGAGCTAAATGAATAGTTAAAATAGATATGGATTTCTTTTTTGTTCCATTTATCCCATACTTTTGATATTGCTGCATGGTAAAGGTCATGGTAACAACTGAATCTTTCTTTTGATATTATTAAAGCAGTGCTTAATTAAAATAACCTGGAACTACTCTCTGACAGCAGAGAGTTTCTTTCCCCCTTAAACTAGGGGCTGACAGATTTAATCTGATAAAGAACTATAATGATTATTTTCTTTCTTCCTGACTATTCATTTTATATGCAGTTATACTTATATTTTTTCTGTTTGATATGATCAACATGCTGTTTATTTGCTTAGCTACTCATACTGATATGTTTATCTACTCTCACTTTGACTGCAGAGCAGCATTTCCAACATGAACTGTAATCATCCCATTCCAGCAGCGATGGGGAGGGAGGAAACACCGGGCTGGGGACTGGGAGAGCAAATTCTCATGTTTGTCCTGATGCAGTGTGTAACTACAGGCAGGTCACTTCACCTCCGTGTCCTCCTTCCCTTTTTATCTGCTTGGACATGCTTTGAAGCAGGGATTGCCTCTTTCCTTGTGAGCCTGTGAAGCCCTTGGTGTGGTTTCCCCCGATGGCAGCTCTGATCTTGCACGAGGAGCCTCACTGTGTGGGAGTTCCTGTCCTGCTGGATGTCCAGTGGCAGGCAGGAGGCTGAACAGGTGAGGCAGAGGCTCAAACCGCAATGGCTCCGTTCAGCAACCCCGAGTTAAACCTCACTGATGCCATGTGAACACAGAGCCCTTTGCAGCACAACAGGGACTGGGGAGCTGTGTGAAATGCACCTTCTGCTTCATTCTGTGATCTCTGGAGTAGGCTGTGCTAATGGGGGGTTACAGTCCCTTTTACTCCCTTCTGCTTTATCTGCTCAGGGAATGAACGAAAATGCTGCACACACCCCCCGAAAGCAGAGGAGATTCTGCAGGAAGCTATTCAGTGTGGAAGTCATAAATCACCCAAGAAAGGAGTGTCACTTCCGTGGCCTGTATTATATGAGGGCTTCCTTAGATAACAAACACTCCTGAAGAGAAGGTAAAAATGGCTTCTCACAGCCGACACTGCAAAATGCAACATTTTGCTGTGGAAGTGGGGGTTTCTGGCAGGGCTCCCATACTTAAATTGTCACCAAGGGCAGGAGAGTGAACATGAAAACTGGGGAAATGGTAATGCAGAGAAGAAGAAAGCTGGAGAGAAAAAAGAAAACCACACAAAACTCGAGCTGTTAATCACATCCCTATGTTGATAAAATATTTATGAGATCTCATTCAATTAATTAGAATAAACTATGTAACACTGCAGGAAACAAATTGAAAATTTAATAAAGTAAGTTCACTTCCAATTTCTTTTGAAGAAAGAAGCTAATTATATTTAGTTCTGTAATTATAACTTTAATTAAAATATAATGCAAAATATTTCATAAAGTGAATACAGTTCTCTTAGAAAATGGAACCTTTAAGACAACTTGCTCCTCAGACAAAAAATCATAACAATTTCACATGAACATTTTAATATACTTGTTTTTAAAATCTTTTCAGGGTAATTTTAATACAAATCCATCTTAGAAGTGCTCATTAGTGTTAGCTTTTACTTAAAACATAGTGGTTTACCTTCCTGCCTCTATCCAGAAATGTTTCTTATTCTATGTTAGGGATGTGTATTTTATTCACTCTATTTAAACCAGACTCATTCTTTATTTATACTTTCCTATTTCAGCCTACAGAACCAAATTTTTATTTAGAGAATAACTTCAAAACACACTGTAAAGTATATCCACATAGCAGCTGCCTTCACCTGAGCAACAAGGAAAGAAAGTACCTCAGGCAGAGAGATCCAGGCAGGCACAGGGAAATTTGGGTCTGGCAATATAGAATGAGAACACTGACAAAATGACCTTTCAGTGATGTTTTCAGTGATGATGATTTAATAGCAAGAGAGTCTTCTAGGCTGTTATAAAATGAATTTGTCTTTAGGACTAAAAAAATAATTTTACAAATGATTTCTAACACGCAATCCCACTCTACTCTGCCCTGGTGCAGCCTTACCTTGAGGCTTTGGGCACCACAATATAAAAAAAACCCATTAAGCTATTAGAGAGCATCCAAAGGGGACCACTAGCGTGGTGAAGGGTCTGGAGAGGCTGTACGAGGAGCAGCTGAGGGCACTTGGTTAGCTCGGCCAGGAGAAGAGGAGACTGAGGGCAGACCTCATTGGGTCTTCAATACCTTCCTGAGGGGCAGCAGTGATCTCTGCTCTTGGTGCCCAGTGACAGGACCTGAGGGAATGGCCTGAAGTTGTATCAGGAGAGGTTTAAGCTGGATTTATATTGGGAAAAGGTTCTTTCCCCAGGAGGTGTTTGGGCACTGAACAGGCTCCCCAGGGCAGTGGTCACAGCACCACCAGCCTGACCGAGTTCAAGAAGTCTTTGGACATCACCCTCAGGCAGAGGGTGTGTTCTTGGGATTTCCTGTCCAGAGCCAAGACATGGACTTTGATGATCCTTGTGGGTCCCATGCAACTCAGAATATTCTGTGAACCATAGATTTTCAGTGCTAACGAAAACTCCTTCTGTTCTGAAGAGGATCAGCGGTAATGAGAGTGAGTCAGTGCTAGCAGTGTTAATTGAACAAAACAGGAACTGAAAATAGAACAGTTTGAAGAAAATGCTGGATTGACATATGCTGTTTTCGTACATTTGTTGAACATTATTGAGCATTTCTAGTGTGGTAATAGGAGAGTAGGAAAATATCTGGGAGTGTTTATTTGATAGAGTTTACATTACACAGCCTGCAGTACAGCCAGAGCAACGTTTTGTGATCTTTCTGATCATACACTTGGGTTTTTTTCTCCTCTTTGCCACGGAACTTGTTGCGATCAGAGCTGACCACTGTGTGAGCAGAGCTGGCGTTTCAAGGTCTGTCTAATGAACACAAACCACAGTGGCAGTGACACTCTGATCCTCTCAGAGTGCATCAGAGGCTGTGGCACTATTCCTGAAGGAGCTGCAGAGTTGACTCCTTTTCTGAGGCCATGACAGTGGATGCTTTAATCTCTCACAGTCTTTAGTTTGCTCTGCCTGGTGAGTCAATTTGGGGCGCTGGCCATTCATCCCCTTCACCATAAAACCCTTTGTTCTCCAGGCCCTTTTTATGATGGAATTTCTTCATCTCAAGAACAACAAAAGACACTTGCTCAGAGCTGGCTCACTTAATCCCTTTTTGGCAGGACTGGCTCTTCAGTGACATTTCAATCACCCTGAAGAACTGAAAAGCTAAAGATCTGGGATGGTGGACTCATCCAGATGAAAATCAATACTGAAGTCAATGAAACTGAATCAGGACATAATTTGTGCAAATCAGTAGTATCTCCACTGAATTTATTGGAATTGCTGCCAGGTCTGATCTAAATTAACCCTTTGCTTTAAATAACACTAGAATATTATTACTTGCTGACATGTTTATACAGGCACAATATTGCTTTGTGCCTTTGATCCACAAATAAACTCATGGAACAGATGAAAATGTCTTAGGGAAAGATAATTTTTAAAGAAAAATGTTAAAAAACCCCTATACTTTGTCAACACCCAATTGGATTGAAAAGAAGTGAGGGGGTTGGATTTGAACTGCAAGGACTGAGCGTGATGAGCAGAGGGTGAGGTGAACATTTACTCTGAGGTAGTAAATATAGAATTACTTGTTGCGTCTTTGTCATGGTGAGATCAGATCCTCTCATACAGACAAGAATTTATGCTGGGTTTTTAAGCGGCCTTCGAGAATTAGAGACTCAGCTCCAATTAATTAAATTTGCAGAAAGACATGGTTTATATCCTTTTTTTCCTGTTAGTTCTCTAGTATAGCATAGAAACCAACTGTGGGTGAAAATTATCTTCTGCTGGGTGTTCTGGGTGCGATTTGGAAAGGCCTTTCTGAGGCGTCTGCAACCAGAGTATCATCTCTAATCTAAATTTAGTACCCTGTGAGTTCTGCCAGGTATCTACCACACAACTACTTTCCCTTTTTTTGCATTTCTCTGATCTTCTGCCTGCCTAGTTTACATAACTTCTACACTTCACTGCAGGAATTAACCTTTATGGTATGTCTATACATTACCCAGAAAAAAGGGGTGTTAATCTCAGTGGGGGCCTTTGGACAGTATTATCCTGCAAGGAAGAATTTAATCTGTAACGTGTCTGACCCTGTTGTTTTCAATGCTTCTCTGCATCCAGAGGAAAACTAATAACAAAGGGAAACAGACTCAGTTGTCATAGAGGAGATGTGAATACTTAAATAGCTGCCTGCTCTTTCATATTTTTAAGACTTAAAGGTTCATGTTTTTTTTCCCTGCCTGTGTTAAATGAAAACATCTTTGCTTGATATTCATCATTCTACAATGGCCATTTTATCACCTAGACAACATGAATAAAAGTTATTATTCTTACTCATTAGTCACTCAGTCAGGGAAAAGAGAAAAATTGAGCATTTTAGAACATTTTACTTTTCTGTCATTTTAGAGTAAATGACACTCCTAAATGATGGCCAGTCAAACCTACAGAATCTATTAGTAACTTGATAATAAGTGTGAAGGGATGCTGGGACCCAAAGGAGTCTTAAAGTGGCATTTATCAGGCATGTCACATCATTGCTAGTGGTAATAAAAGCATTTTTGTTTTATGCTGCAGCGTCTATAGAGGATAATATTTTTTGTGCTATAGCCAAAAGTGATATTGCTACATTCATCACACTGTTTGATATGAAATAGCCTAAAAGCACTGGAAATTGGCTGTCATTATTTGTTTCTTCCTTTTTTTTTTCCCTAATCAAGGAACCTTCTCCAGTGGTGACAAAAGTTTTCTCTCTTCAACATATACACAAAACAACTGTAGAATTTCTCCATTAGAAATCTGACCCTTTGTTTCTAGCACCATTTTAAAGTTTTAGTGTCGTTTCAAGAAGAACATTTATGGTTAACTCATTTCATTTTCACTTTGACTTTCCTCATGACAATAAGGTTCAGTGTGTTTGGTTTGCTGTTACATCCTTTCCTGGTGAAATCTTCATTGGCTGCAGGGAAAATTCTGTGTATTTGGGGACTGCAAGATGGTGACTTTGGATGTTGGCTTCCAAGTGCTAAAAATCAGAAAGTAGTCAGTTGCCTGTGAAAGTGATAAAATTATTCAATTGTCCCTCTTTATTTGATATGTTAAATAAGGTAATTTAAACAAGGGCTGGTCCCCAGGTGCATTTGGGAAGGTCCCTGTGCTGCAGTCCTGGTGTGGAAACCCTGGTGGAGGGATGGCGTACACTGCTCATACTGCTGAAAACAGTTTTCCCTGCTGGCACATAGCTGATGATGATAGAAACTAAACTCTTCAGGGGGCAATTCCTAAGTTATGTAAATTTTATTTCAGGCCTGAAAGACACAACGAGACCAAGTTAAAATTTTTGGTGTAGTCTTGGCTGGTGGCACTGTGGGAAATTAATGCTGCATGGAGAACTCAGTGCATGACTGTGAGAGACTCTGTTCTTCCTGAAAAATAAAACCTAGTGGTAGCAGTAGCTACATGATAAATAATGAGAAAAAAAAGACCAAACTAAAACCAACAAAACAAAACAAAACAAAAAAACAAAAAAACCTTTAGAGGCCACCCAGTCCCACTCCTGCAATGAGCAGGGGTGTCTTCAACTAGGTCAGGTTTCTCAGAGCCCCATCCAGCTTCAGAAACACCCTAGAAGGGTCCTTCTTGGTTTTGGTGTCCTTCCTTGGCAGTGAAAAAATCCATCATTTCTGTTGGATTGATGGGTCAAGCAGTCACCACCTTGTGCTCTGTATCCCCTTTACAGCTGCTGCAAATTTGCATGGGAAACTTGTGCAATTTCCTTTGGAATTGTAAGGCTGAGATGGACAAATGCATCACAGAAGCTCGTTTAATAGCAGAGAGGAAACATCACATTTATCATATTGAATTCTTTCCCTGAGATATTCATCATTTGCATGTAAAAATGCCATCTGATTTTCTCCCTCATAAACCCAGTGTGATATTTTCCTGTTTTCCTGTTGTTGTTATTTTGGTTAGGATTTAAATCTGTCACTTTTAAAAACTTATGCTTTTTAAGTCCCACTGCACTCTGGAACTAGGAAAAAAAATGGAATTTCGAAGGACTGGGGAAGTTAAAATACTCTTTGTGAAGTCTGCTTGTGCAGCACAGTAGATTTTATAATTACTCGATTCTGTTCTGGTGTTGGGGTTGCTCTTTGAAGCTAAATTCTGCCCTGACCATTTCTTTCAGACTACAGGACTTCTCATATTGACTGACTCTGTTAAGATCTGGCACGTCTTTTTAACACTCTTCAGCAAAGCAACCCACTCTTTGTCTGAAACCTACAGTCAGGCAGGGCTGTTTGGACAGCCAGAGCAACCTTTGCACTTCTTAGGGGCACGGTGGTGCCAATATTGTGAATAGCTCTCTGCACTTCCCTCACATTAATCTTATTCTGTCTTTGTAACGTGCTGACATATCAGCTGACTCCATGGACATTCAGCCCAGTCAGAGTAGGATTCTATGACAACTTAGTTCAGGTTTTTAGAAGTTCATGCAGCCAGACAATAAAAAAAGGTATAACATGCAGGAATGTGGAAAAGCACCACAAATGCAGAAATGCTACACCTTTAGCAGAGATCCACATTTAAAATGGGTGAACAGATTATTCGTGCCTTTTCCTTGCTTTTTATGTAATTATTGCTCGTTTTTTGCACAGTCATTAAGGACTTGCAGGTGGAGGAAACTGTCATTTTGAGGTCAAATATAATCACTCATAGAGTATGGAGCTAAGGAATGGCCCCAAACAAATAAACTAATTTGTAAATAACACTGATTTATTGAACTCAAGAACTCTCCAGATGAAGCTGTTCAGCCTTCCAGAAGATATGACATGCCTCTAACCACTGGCTGAAATACCCATCTGTTGCAACAACCTGCAGACCACACTGAGAGATCACAGAATCATAGTTTCAACAGTTTGGGTTGGAAGGGACCTTTAGAGGCCACCCAGTCCCACTCCTGCAATGAGCAGGGGTGTCTTCAACTAGGTCAGGTTTCTCAGAGCCCCATCCAGCTTGTCCTTAAATATCCATCACACCCGTGCCAGTGTTTCACCATTCTCATTGTAAAACATTTGCTTCTTTATATCTAGTCTGAATCTACCCTCTTTTATTTAGAACTGATACCGCTTGTCCTACTGCTACAATCCCCATTAAAAGTTTGCCCCAATCTTTCATATAAGCCCCCTTGAAGCATGGAAAGGCTTCAATAAAGTCTCCCAGGAGTGTTCTCCAGGCTAAACAACCCCAACTCTCTCAGCCTTTCCTCATAGGAAATATGTTCCCACTCTGATCATTTTATGAATGCCTTCATGAATAAACACTCATATCACCCTGCACAGGCTTAATACCTTCTAGGTTCCTTCTCCCCAACAGTATTTCTTTCTAAAGCTGTTTCTGGCAGAGATCAGTTTGGTTGGCCTTAGGGTAACTCTTGTGGGTGCTGTTTTCTGCCACTGGCTGTTTTCCTCAGCATTCCTTACCCCTTACTCTGGTAGTATTTGCTGATTTATTTCTGTAAAGATAATGCATACACTAGCAGACAGCTCTGTAATAATCATGTCTCAGCAGTTGTCTTTGGTCACCAGTAATGAGAAGAAAGGGATGAGCTCGAGAAAATGCTCTAATTAGTTCCTGTATATCAGAGCACTTCTCAGCTGAAATAAGCCATGTGTCTTCCCAGAGCTAATGTCACTGCACTGAACATTGGGGGTTTCTGGAGGAAAGAAATTGCAGTATGTTTTAATGGACAAACCAAAATAATTTTGGTATGCAAAACAAACAAACTGCAGTAGAGCGAGGAGTGAAAGTTCAGGCTTTGTATCTGAAAATCTCAAAATCAAATATGCTTGTATTTATGTATTTGTGTTATGTATTTATAGCTCATATTTAGTTTGCTATGATCTGTGCTCTTTGGCTGCTTTCAGACTGGGTCTCTTAAGCTGTTTGCAAAAATTTTTCTTTTGTTTATTCAGTTCTCAATTTCTTTCTAGCTCGTTTCAAACATCACTCCCTCTCACTGGATTTGAACTAAGTGAAATGACCCACTGTTTCTTTCATAAGTATTTTCCTGCAAATCTTGAGATGTTTGCAAAGGATCCATGAATTTATTGTTCAAGCAATTGCGAGAAAAGACAATTTTTCTATGTGAGCACAGTGAAATTTCACCAGGAGCAAGCCACAGATGTCTTTCCCTGAGACAGCTTGCCATTTGTTAGAGGAAACAGTTTGAAGCTTCTGAAATTAATTTCTTTCAGGAGCAGCTGCCTGAGTCCCCTGTGCATGTTGTGAGTGAGGCAGGTGTGTGTGGGGCTGTTCCCTGCACACTCCTCTCCCATGCCCTCACTTATCTGTCCATACCCTCTTCAGACAGAAGGAAAGCAGAACAGTGGCTTTTTCTGCCCAGATATTTCATGGCATGCATTTACCACTTTCCTTCAGGGCTGTTTCCCCTCCCTCTCACCATAAGAACGAGTTGTGAGTCAAACAAGGACCATCTAAGCCAATGCATTGGCACTTGGAAAAAAACAATACCTGGGAAGGAGTAATGACTCTCTTCTCTAAACTCTTGCCGGGAAATACTTTTTCTGATATTTGGCTGAATGTTTTGCTGTTTCTGTTTAGTCTGGTTGAGCGTGGCTTATAAAGTTTGGACATACCAATCTTATTTAATCCAGGCAAGTGGAGACTCTCTGGATTTTAACAAATATCTGAATTCTTAAATTCTCCTTTCTTGTGGAACTTGACATAAGAACTGATATCCTAAACAGTTTAGCTCACATAGAGTTAAAGCTGGAAGAAGATTAGAATGAGTACTTGAAGTGCTTAATTTTTTCCTGGATGTTTATAACTATAAAGACAAAATTTCCCAAATAAATGGGAATGAAGGATATCAGCTACAGCTTATCGATTTATACTCATAGCATATCACTGTGTTTATTATCCAGCCTTACAGAGAGCATTCAGTTCACTTGGAAGAGAATAGAGCCAGATGTGCTGTGTTCTGTTGGAGTTATGAGTGTTAAGTTGTTACCCATCCTTAAAAAGAAAACTTAGTGAATGTTTTTGCATGTTCACCAGTTTGCTGCAGTCTTGTATTACTTGTGAAATGTATGTGATGGCATTTCTGGGACAATCCTGCATCCAAAAAACTTGGCATTTCCTTCTTCTCAAAGAGGCACATCCACTGCTGGCATTACCAATGATGCATAACCCAGCAATGATAAATTAGACATTACATTTCCCAGCCTAACTCTGAATGATTGTTTTGAGAGACACCTCAATTTCTTCAGTTGTTTCTATAGCATCTTTGTATTTGTGTGTACAGTCTGTGTGTGTGTAGCTCCAAATCAAAGCTGATGAAGGTAGGAGGAATATAGAAAGATGGAAGAGTAATGTTTACAGGAAAAGAGCTGAGAAAAGAAGATTTTCACTTATCTGGACAGGTGGATTGCTGTGGATGGCAATATTTGATGGAAGACCCATGCAAATGTCAGGCAGGAAAGCAATGCATTCTGACAGCTATCAGAGATCTAACAGAAAGATGCCTCTAAAAAGTAAAGTGAAGATCTACAGCAGCAAACACCTTCAGTGCTTTCTGTGGAGTGGAGATGTGGCAGGTAAGACAGAGTAGAAATTGGATGCTTTGGTACAACATTTCTAAAATCTTTCTGGAAATGGAAAGCAAGGAGGGGAATTGTTAAGCAGACTTTTTGCAGATCTGCCACCGAGATATTTGAGCTAGACAGAAAAAAAAGAAAAATTGATACAATTTCTAGTGAATTTATTGCTTTTCTATATTACTCAAAGCTTGAATAAGCAAGTTGTCAACTGTAGCTCACAGGGACAGTGAAGAAAAATGGAAGACAAGGCTATGACAGGTTGGGGTGTTGGGACTGAATACAGAAAGGGACAACATCTGTGAGCTGAATTTGAACAGATTTCAGGCAGCTGAGATGCAAACATGTCACCTCACAGTCTCTCTGCACAAAGGAACTTACATGGTCAAAAATCATCTGGTCACATAGAAAAGTGAATATTGCAGAGTAGTTTGAAGAGGTTCAGTGTTGTGACCTTTCTGCTTGGGAAGAGTGATACAGATACAGTAACTCAAATAACCACTGTTCCTACTGCTGCAGTCATTCTTGTATGAAAAATAAATCAAGATTTGTGCTTATCTTTCTGGATAACAGTTTATATTCTAGTTGGAAGGCGTCTGTAAATTAATCATGCTTCTAAGACCTTATCTCCTTGTTTAGCCCCTTCTCCTAGGTAAGTAATAGATGATATAAAGCAGTCCCTGCAGCTTGCAAAGGATCAGAGCCTGCTTTCCCAAGTGTAGGAAGAGGGCAGTGTTTCTTTCAGTTCTAAGCTTGCCTTTTCAAGGAGAAAGGGGCAGTATGAGTGAAATATCTAAGATGCTAATTTGGAGGAGGATTTTTATCCCAAGTAGAGACACTTCAGATGGGATAAGCCAGAAATTCTCAGTCTTGCCCACACAGGGAAATATCAGAACCACAGATTTAAGGGAGGAAGCATGTATCTGTCTTAGGTGTGTTTCCTGGCACTTAATTTTTATATCTACATAAATTTCTGGTCGCTTTGTGGGTAACTATTTGCATCCATCCGTCTGACTAAGCTTTGCAAAACTCTTACCTACAGGTGCAGCCAGGGGGATAGTTATTTAGAGCAGCACTTTGCATCAATTCTTTTCAGCTTAGCCATGAATGGGCATTGTTTAGATACTAAGATATAGGTTATACTGTGCGACTGGATTATATCAGATTTGTTACTCAGGGATATTGCCTCAAAGCATGTGAGTATTTGAAAAACTGATTCTAAGTATAGTGTTGTGTTCCATCTCAGTTTCCATCACTAGACATCCAGGGTATTTGGTAATATGAATCTCAAAACCCGAACGTTTATTTTTTTTCCCATTTACTCTTGAACCTCTTCTCCTTTGAAATCCAGTGTTAAGCAGAGGTTGCTGGCTAGTTATTTTGTCAGATGAGCTAGCATGTTATTTATATCACTTTATCCTGCTCCCCTGTCCATTTAAATCATCCCTGACTTAAAGATCACACATAAATAGTGTATTTTTATAACATGAAATAGGACTGATTGCTATCTGGCCATGTGGAACTGAAATAAAACCCCACAGTTTGTGATAAAATAGCTTCAGAGTGTGTCCTGAGGGTTGGTGAGCCACTGCCTTTCTATTGATTTCGAGATATTGCATACAAGTTCTTAAAACATGTTATTAAATAGGATTTTCTCATATTATTTGCTATGAGTAGAATGTGAAACACCCCCCAAAATGCCACAGTAGAAGGACAGCTGAGGAGGGAGGTGAGTGCCACTCGAGTCACTGTACTGCTGATGGTGCTGCCTTACTCTAACAGAGCTGGTTTTGTTTGAAGCACAGCCACAGAAGCTCACAGGTGAACCTCTCCATTTTATTGCATGCCAAGTTCATCCTCTTTTGACTCTTTATTGAAAATTTTAATCCTGCGATTTAATGGAAATGAATTTCAGCCACTGGCTCTTGCATTGCTTTCTAATAGCTGTAAAATTGTCCAGGTTCTTTGGAAATTGCCCAAGAAGCATGAACTACAACGAACCTTTGGAAAATACTGTTATAAGTTCCAGATGCTCTTAGGAGTGTTTCCAAACAGCCTTTGGTGATAAAGGCTGGAAGCTTTCCAAAGCTGGTAAATGCATCTAATTCCCTCCAGGTCCAATAGCTGCGACAACCTCCCTGGGAGCCTCCAACCAGGAGCACACTGTACTTTCCTTGGGTAGCTCAGACTTTCCTTTAGCAGATGATCAGAATGTAATCATGTTAGCAGTGAATTTTGCATTAAAGCGATCCCAAAAATACTACCAATCACTTTAAGTTTATGAACCACATCTGTCAGAAATGAACCTGAGTAACAGGAACTGTGTGAGAGTCAGATAATCCTTCCAGCTGCAGAGAACTCTTCTAGCAATTGTTTTAAGATGTTATTGTGGGATGAAAGCACTGCTTTAGCTGTCCAACAGTTATAAATGGGGCTTGTTCTTACACAGCATTTCTTTTTCTGGCAATCACCTGATCAACTGTGTATTTTAATCTGATGCTGTAACGGTTTACCTCAGTTTTTCTCTTACTGCTTTTCAGCCCAGAGGCATTTTATATAATTTACTTCTATTCCCTATTACTTCCCTATTATGCATTTCCCATTATGATGACCTCTATTGTTTTGAATGGTACTTGATCTTGAAGGTACTGCAATTATTTTATGCACATGAATTTCAGCCTTGATGGGCTGCAGAGCAGGATTGCTATTTTGCCTAACAGCAGGTTTTATATGTTAAATCCTTTCCTTTGACCTGTACCACAGAGGAGTCAAACCTGATAGCTGGCAAATATTTGGAAGTGAGCCCATGACTTGTTGTATCCAAGCTGTAAGAGCTCACCAAGTCCACCTGCCCAGTCAAGGCATGGCTGGGGATGGTAATATCAACTCTGACAGCTAAATCCAATTGGAATATCTATAGGGAAAACTGAGAGCAAATACCCATTCAGCTTCAGAGCTCAGCTAAGCTGTAGCTGCCAATCTGAGTCTTTTTTCACTGATGGGACAACCTAGGTAGACACAGGTTTGTGTATGGACAAGTCCAAAACAGTCACTAGAGGCTTCAACAGTCATCTGAGGGATTAAATTTGGATTGCGAGTGCACCGAGACCTTCCAGCTCTTTACCTGATCCCAACTGACATGTTTTCCTTCTCTTTTCAGGGATACCAGAACATCTTATGAAAGATTGCTAAACTCATTCATTTTCTAAGACAGTGCATTTAGTGAACCAGTCTCAGGTTATCCAACAGACCAAACAGAAAACAAATGAGCCTAATGGCCATCCAGTTATCCCACCATGGTGACAGGTGACCAGCTGGGGGCAGTGGCCTTTTGATAAGACAGAACCCATCCTGCTGTGTGGGGCACAGTCCCATTGATGGTTTAGGAGCCTGAGCATCCGTGTATACAAGCCTTCAAATCTGTAATCCACAAGGGATATTTTTCAGATCATGGGTTGTGATCAGTTTTCTTCTGAAGGATTTTATCTCTGTGGATCTGCATGAGATTGTGGAGAGGTTTTCTTAGTCCAGATCCTTTTCTGGCAGAAATTTCAGGACAATAAGCTGACCTAGCTCTACTCTCATACAGATGCATTTTTAATCTCCCTTTTATAGGTGAACCCTAAAACTCACTAAATATTAGAAAACCAATGATGAAGACAAACCTGTTAGCAAAACTTTTAAGGGATGTTTACTTTCACCTGCTTCCCATAACTCACTTGTGCATGGATTATTAGGCTTTGAAGCTGTATACTCTGCTTGTGATTTCAGTTTTAAATATGGACAGGCTTCAAAGTGGAGTGTTAGACTGCACTAACAATGTTTTTCATCACAAACTCTAAATTTTGTGTGTAAAACTATATTTTCTTGCAATTTTTCTTCAGTGTTTGTGGTGACTGTAATGTCACCATCTGTTCAAGAAAAAACAGCTCAGATGTGTCAGAGAGATTAAAGCCATGTAATGTTCCAAAATATCACATTATGATAAATCTATTTGTTTTCGTTTAATATATGTCTATACTATTTATTGTTTGTAGTCAGAATGCCCAACTATGGGAGTCATAAGTGAGAAACTCAAGACTGATAGGATACTTGAGGTGAAATCTTCCAGAGAAGTTGAAAGCAGTTTTCTTCTGACTTCAGTTTGCAATGTTTCTGAAATTAGCTCTAAAAATTACCTGCTTATTTTGGGCCTCTTTAATAAAACCCTTCAGTTCAGAGCAGACATTGCCTTAGCTGGTCGTGTTGTGCTCAGTCTAGACCTGCATTTCAGCCGTAGCAACCATCAGCCTCGATGCTTTAGTGAGCAGGATGCTTTTATTTTATCCTTGTCTGAGACAGTCTGCCAAAGACAGGATTATACCAGGTGTAAGGTCTTACACCTTGGCACGTGCAGTTTTCAAGCCCAAATTTTGTCACTGAACAATTCATTGTGCATACTTGTTTTATTTAGTGACTTTTGGGTCAGTGACTCCTTTGAAAAATCAATCATAGACTTATTTTTTGTGCAATAACTGTTTCTATTCTTACCATATTTATAATGAGAATTATTTAAAGACATCCCTTTATGTAAAGGGATATTTGCCAAACAGATTGCACATGAAGCAATGTTTATGGCATCTATTTGCAAGCTGCTTGATTCTGTGAAAATATCCAGCAGGATTGATGTCCCCTTTGGAAGCATTCAAACCAAACTGGAACCTAAAAGGGGGAGCAAATCCAACTACATTTTTGACAGGATCCTGTTCTGTTCAAATCCATCCGTCTGTGCAATCTTATAGTTTCTAAACTCTTCGACTCATTCAGTGTCCAAAGCATATATGAGATTCCTTCTGACAGGAAGAATCCTCCTCTTGGACAGTGTGAATTAGAATCATCGAATCACGGAATGGTTTGGGCTGGAAGGGGCCATCTCATTCCACTCCCTGCCATGTGCAAGGACATCTTCCTCTATCCCAGGTTGCTCCAAGCCCCATCCAACCTCGCCTTGGACAGTTCCAGGGGTGGATGGGGCAGCCACAACTTCCCTGGGCAGCTTTTGCCAGTGTCTCACCCTCACAGGGAAGAATTTCTTCATAATATCCAATCTAAACCTCTTTCAGTTTAAAGCTTGTCACTACATGCTCTTGTCAAAAGTCCCTCTCCAGCTCTCTTGGAACCCCTTTAGCTACTAGAAGGCTCATGGAACATCTCCCCAGAGCCTTCTCTTCTCCAGGCTGAACAACCCCAGCTCTCTCAGCTGAATACCTTCCCTTGACAAGGCTCCAGACTTTGTCACAATGTTAAATAGCAGATAACAGAAAAGAATGGAGCTGTGCTAATTGTGATATTTGCATCGACAAAGGATGCTATCAGCTCTGTGTATCTTGTGAGGTTCTCAACAACCTCTGTCTTCAAAGCTTTATTAGGACCTTTCTTATTCTGCCCCAAATAGAATTTAAACACATTCTCCTGCCAGCATGGAGCTGCTGCAGCTACTGCAGGTTCAGGAGCAGTTGTAGACATCAGAACAGGGCATGAAGGTCTGACTGAGGAACTGCTCAGCCTTGCAGATATTTTTAGGTGGATGAACATCTCACTTAGGATGACTTCTAGAAATACTTTTGAGTAGATTTACATAATAGTTCCCTTCCATGTGCAGAAAGAGTATTTCTCAAGATTAATGCTGCAGAAGTTATAAACAGTGCCTGTACTGAGAACATAATGATGACAACCAGTCAGAAAATCAGTGTTCAGATTATCCTAAGACTCTTCCCCATAAGTGTTCTCTTACCTTGTCTTCTGAATGTGGCCATTATTGGATAGAAGGATTAGACCCTCTGTAGGAAAGACTATTCCCCTAAATACTGATATAACCAAATAGAGATGAAAAAGACACAAGGACAAGAATAGGCTCATATCTAATTAAGACAAGCAAAATATTTGCCAGCAATCACCTCACTAGAGGCTATCAGAGGTTGTCATTCTCCTTCAAGAAACAGTTTGAATTTAAGGTTTAAATTTGATTTACCAAAATGGCCAAGCACTGGATAGATCAAGATTTTACTAAATTAGCTAGGCAATAAATTTGCTTAATCTCACTCTAATGTAAGCCAGACATCAAGTTCATAAATGCAAGGAAATGCAGTAATTTTCCTTCTGGCAACCAGGCCAGTTTCTGGGAGTGCTGTCTGGGTAGGGATGGATGTACCCTGAAATATTGAAACAGTTCCTCAGTTGTGTCCACAGCAGTTTCAGCACCTACTCAGCGTAAGGAACCTGACACATACTTCAGGATCAGACATTATTTGAAGAAATAATTATGTTTTAGAACAATTTGTCTCACTTTGAAGAAGAATCAGTGCAACAGAAATGTTCATTCTTTCTAGCTGGACAAGAGGGTTGGCACATTCCTGGTAAAAGGCAGCGGATGGGATTCAAACACCTTGTACAGTTTGGAGGTCAGGAGTTCTCCTGAGATACTGCATCATGGAATATTTTGTCAGTTCAGCAATTCCTTTATTGAAACAAATAAACAAAGGCAAAAAACATAATAACAATGCTAATAAAACGCAAATCTGTGCGAGCTGTGGTATGTAAAGTTCAAGCTGAAACGTAAAGCACGCTTCAGCAGTTTACATTAAATGCAGTATTTCAAACTCAGATACTTTAGTATCACTACAAAATGAAAGTAGGAGATAATAATCTTTAAACTCCCTAAGGCTGCTTTTTTTTTTTTTTTTTTGAGCAATTTCAACCAAGACCTTAATCAGTACAAGAAAATGGGTGAAAAAGGCTTTAGGCATGTATAAAACAACCCAAAAATCACAGTGACAAATCTCATGCAATGGACAGGATTGGATGATACATGCAGCCCTGTCAAAATCCTTTTTTACACTGAATTAAACGAGTCTCTGGGCATGTGAACTCAAGCATGTGAAGAAGCAAGCAAATGTTTCTAGAGAAGTTTAGTTTTTTCATAACCTGTTGAGTTTGTTCTCTTAGCTCACTTTAGCATAAGATACTTCCAGCTGTCTCAGGTACAAAGTAACAGGTGCTAAAAAAACGTGGAGTAATTATAGAGAAGGCAAGATCAGAGGTCAGATCCCTACCTTTTAAAATAGCTTTGTCTCCTGTCATGCTGTCAGTCATCTCTCGAGTAGCGGTTGGTACCTAAGAGCAGAAGGACTGCATAAAAAGTATAATGGTGTAAACCAATTGTTCCCTAATGTACAAAGAGGGAAAATAGTGTTTGACCCCTATGAGTTGACTGGCGTCTGTCTGGAAGTATGAGATTTAATTAAACAGATGGTAGCATACATTACCTCTTTAGAAATGTGATTAATCATTATAAACGTTCTAGGTCCTTTAAAAGAATGACTAGAGCATCTGGCTATGCACACTGAAACAGTGAACACCCACCTGACAGGAATCCATCTCCAGAACGTAGATCATACTTGTGTTTATGTTAATTATTTGGAATCTTTATGCTTCAGTTGAATGAACAAGTTCTGGCACATTCTTTTAAATAAGGCAGACTCATTCTGAAGTTAGACTGCATTTAGATTCTATCTACTGGTAAATTTTAGCATCAACAAAAAAGCATGAAGTAAAAAAATTCAACCCTAACCCAGCAGTTTTCAGGGAGCCTGAAGTTGAAATTTGATATAGAATTTCAGACTCATTTCAAAACAGCTCTCATGTCACACATACATGTGATCCAGCTTTATCAGAAGTCAATGATCAGAATTGCTGCCTGGCTGAAGTTCTCTGATGTTCATATATGTGATCCTAGCACTCCTGGCCACAGTCCAGGTACCTTAGGAGTTACTCCTCGTGCAGGTTCTTGGCAAGTGCCTGTCACCTTTCCGTGTTTCTCTGAGGAGACAGCATGAACACAGGGTGAGCTTGGCTGATGTTGGTCAGCTCCTTCTGGGTGCCTTTGGTTATGAGCCTGGTGATTTATTTGCTTCAAATAGATATTTTATTTTTTAGTCTTCTATATTTATCCACGTTCTGTCATTTAGTTCCATCTGCTGTACATGGGAAAATGGAGTCTTTATTTTAGAATCCAAACTGCTATCAGCTTGAGGCTTTCAGAGACTGGCAGTGCTTAGAGCTGGACAGGACCCTTGTTTTCAGTCTGCTCTCTGTTTTCAGTCTAGAGTCATGCATTCTGTGATTTTTTCTATGAATCTTTGCCTCCTGATTCATTTTTGTTCTCCAGTTGCACATTGCTGGCTGATATCCAAAGTATACAGCAATCATGCAGGAGGTGTTTAGTGCCTTGCAGGGTGGGGAGATGCCTATGCAACTCTGAGATTCCTCCTCTTGGGAGTATTTTAACCATGCTCAGAGAAATAAGAGATGAGACAAGCCTGAGACCGAATTACAGCCCTCAGGTCAGAGCCAGTGCTCCAAAAGAAGCAGCGTAGGCTTAGTTGCCAACCTAACTATATTGGTTTTCATTTGCTAAAAATGCCAGTAAGAGCCAAGGGTACTCCAACAAGCCAATTTGCTGTTCCTCTTGCTCAGCAGATCAATGGATTAATACTATCATTTTCATATGACTCTGAAAGGCTTACAGAAATAAACTTGCTGTAGAGGATCACCTTCCAGTTTCCGTGCATTTATAAATGCCATCTGTTCGTATCTGAGAGCGGGGTGTTATGGTAACCTGAGTGTTTAAACTCGAGCTAATTGCAGAGTACATGCCCGTGCTCAGGGAGCACAGATGCATGTGGGTGCATAACGCTGGCACGAGCATGGCGCAGGGAAAATCCAGAATATGGCAAGGCTTTGGATGGATCTCTCTTGTGTTGGGGGTCTGGTTGGAAGCAAGGAGATCCACTCCTCCACAAGCCCAGGAAACAAGGAGGGTTACTTGTAGTACTACCACATGCCCAGAGGCCAGGTAACAAATTGTCTGCTTTCTTTGGCAGTGTAGATTGAACTTTGGGGGAAAGATAAGGGCAGGGTGAAGCCTCTATGCTGAAATTTTATTTTTCATGTAAACCTTGAGATGCCTTGTGTGTGATTCAATGTGAAAGTATCACCAGTTCATTCCATCTGTATAAAGAAAAGCTCATGATCACTGTGGCTGTGAAGTGAATTTGAATCATCCTGCACACACAAGTCTGTGTGCCTTTACTGAATTTCTAAGATTGTTCTTCATAGAAAGTAATTTGGCATAGGTACACAGTGTTTTTCCAAATGCCTTGTGCTTTTAAAAGTGTCATTCTGCATGTGGCCATGTAGATCTAATAAAAGTTAATAAAACAATTTCCAAAAGCTGGACAGGTACACGGACTCATTCCCCATAGTTGGCTCTTGTATTAGCCAGTATCCTTCTCCTGTTTTCCTGCTTTGTGCATCCATTAATTATGAATCAATTATTCAATTCTTTAGGAACTCAGGTGATGCCTGGGCTACTGAGTTGTGAAATTAAAGCAATGCCACAATGAACAGGAAAGAACGTACATTTACTTCAGGGCCATCCTCCTTCTGCACTGATATTCCTGGGACAAAAGTGGTTTTCTGCAATCAATAATTAAGGCAATTGGTGTGATTGTCCATTTCCCCACACTGCTTCCATCTCTTCCAGCATATTATTTATCAAGATCTTCTTTCTGAGTGACAATCTTTCCCCATTTTTTAATGGCACAATCAAAATCTGAAAGCCAAATGCCTGTTATCACTGTAGGCACAATTCACTCTGCTGAGTGTTTCCTAAACAAAGCACAGCACAATTACGAAAAGAACAACTGCTTTACAAAGTGAATCTTGTACTTCAGTAAAAGGTAGCCACCAAGAAGCAGTTTAACAAATAGAGTATTAATTTTCTATTTGACATGCTGGAAAAGGTGTCAATCCAAACTGAGAGCAGTGGCTTCTCAGCTTCTGGGAGCAGGAGGAGCAGCACTCCCCATCACATTGCTCATTTTGCAGTCACCCTCTTTCTTATGATGGCACTTTGATTCCTTCACTATGTAGCTGGTTAAATCAGTTTCTCTTTACCTTCGGGGAGTGAAATTTCAGATGACAAGTCTTTTGCTAGTAAAAATTGTTTGCTTTTGAAAAATGTTCTCCAGTGTAAGAATCTGAATAAATTTGAAACCAAATATTTACACAAAATCGAACTATGCTAACAAATGAAGATAATGGCCTGTTTTTCATTGCCTTACCCTTTGTCTAGTCATCTACATCAATCAAGTTAATCAATTAAGCAAATTACAGGAAAGATCTAACACTTTATAGCTTTTTTTGCATGGAGAAGAAAGGGAAATTAAGCTGATATTGTTTTCAAATATCTGTTCTTCTGCTAAAGTGCCAGGTCTTTACAGAGTGCTGTATTCAATGCACAGTCTCCCTGGTAATAACTGCTGTATTGTAATTTATCTGTAACAAGGCAAGAGGAAGTCAGCTCTGCATACACAGGGAGGAATGTCTGTGCTTCTAAGAACCAACCTGCTTCTGCCAGAATTCCTTAAAACCTTGGGACAAGGGGTGCAAACCAGTTTGGGCAAAGATTTCCTTCCGTTCTTTTACAAAATGCTTCTTCTGTGCTGTGTAACAAAGGGTTGATCACACCACTGACCTGAGGCTGCCTTGGACATCTCAGAAAAACACTACTTAGAACAATCAGTTTGGGGACCCCAACCTTCCTCTCTTATTACTGAAAAAATATTTAGAGCTTCTAGTTCATTCATGAAACCAAAGCTAGATATTGGATGATGCATAGTTTTAAAAAAAACTCTCTTTACTATCTAATCTTCCAGATGGACACATTTTGTTGTTTGGTTTCCAGAGAGGTCATCACGACCTCCTGTGATGGGAAAGATTGTCTTCTCTCATATGGTCTGTGAAGGTGGGAAGTATATAAAGTGAAAGCTCAAAGTGTTTCTTTTGTACTTTTTTTTTTAGGTTGTAGCATTTCAAATGGGAAGAAAACTTACTTCAGGGTAGTCACACAGCATTGTTTTTTGGATCATGTAAGTAGCCTGCAAGAATGGGCTGTTTAGGCTGGGCTTGTTCACATGATGCTTCCAGAAGTTCTCCCTGAGCGGGAAGCAATTGTGTATCCCAGGAATTTAGAGAAACGTTTTGGTTGCATGATTAACATAGAGTTACAATCTAGAGAATTTTTTAAAAATTGAAATGATTAACCTTTGAAAAAGCTGTAGTTTGTCAGTTTAGAAATGAAAGGGTAAAGTTACCCTTAGTCTATTTTGAAAGCTCCAGCCTACACATATTTGCAAGTTTCTCCCAGAAAATACCGCTCAGGTGCAATAGCTGCCAGAGGATGGTGAGACAGGGCACTGCTCTGGTGTTAGTCATTCATTGACAAACTGCCTGCTTTTGCCACTAGATTTATATAGCCATTTAAAGAGAGAAAAATCAGGAGCTGTAGACTAGACTAGAGCAGCATAATGTGCTATTTCTCCATCTAATGGAAATGTCAGCTTCCGTGGTCACTCTTCTCTCTGCCCATGAAATCCTGTGCCTTGAAAGGCAGGTGCGTTTTATGTAGGACAAACCTAATTAAAAGGGCTCTTTTTTTCTTCTCCTAAGGGAACATTTTTTGAGGTCCTATGTTATCTTTCTGTACTAGGTTCAACCCCACTCTCAAGGCCAGACCTGTCCATCCTCATTGATGGCCACACTGTTCATGTGTGGAGCTCCCTGGAGAGGGACAGACCTGGAGGGGATCTGAGCTCTGTTCATTCTCATACTGATACTCCTGTGCTTCAGTAAACTCAAGTCTAGTCTCCTTCAGGTTTCAGATCCATGTCTTCCTGAGATGAACACAGACATCTTCAACTTACCTGTGCTGGAATCACAACGATCCTATGGATGAGTTTGCCCAAATCTGCTCCCAAGCCAGAACTCACCTTGTAGTACAGACACAACAGGATCACTTACAGAAGCTGGTTTGCGCAGGAACCAGGGACTGCAAGCTTAGAAAAGTTGCATCTCTGGACCTCAGTTCAGCACTCCTTTTAATGGGGCCAATCATATCAGCTTCAAAAAGCACCTTGAGCAATTTAGATAAGCCATTTAGTGAGCAGTGCTATTAATAGGCTCTGACAGCTAAACGGGGATAACACTTCTCACTGCTATAAATTAAATGAGTGTTTTTCCTTTTCTCATGAGGAGTTGGAATAGTGTTAGCAACCATGGCAAACACATTTCCTGATTGCTTTTTCCTTTCTGTCTAACTTGAGAATACATCACTTCGGGGACTGTATCACTTCCTGAATTGCTCCTGTTTGCCTCCCCCTGCTGCTGCCTTCTCTGTCAGCAGTCTGGGATGCAGCCCGTGACATTTTTCACTCCTTGTCTCAGAGGCACATGGTGCTGAGCCTTGCCCAGATGCTCTCGCAGGCCCTTCTGTGAAGTTTAAGGATAGCGCTGTTCAATTGAGTGATACTCATGGCAAGAGAGGCAGGTCTTGAGAAAGAAAATCAGGCTAAAAGCAGCCTTGCCTCAGATGTTGCAAACAGTTGAAGAAGAACTTGATTTTGATTTTAAAGGGCACTTCTTTGCCAGTTCTGAAGTGCAATGTGTGGTAATAAGAGATGATTATGCCACACAATGGCCTGAATATAGTCACTAAACAGGGTGAAATTAAAAGAGATTTTTTCATATAAGGCATGATGTAATGATTTCTGTCATGCTTACAGCCAGCGATGAAATTAGCAATTCCTTACGTACCCAAACTAAGCAAATATTTAAGGCTGCAGGTAGTACATAAGTAATAAAACCAAAGCCAATCTAAGGACCCAAAGGCTGAGTGCATTTCCTACTTTATTTATTAGACCAGAATAGAAGAAACCAGAAATAACCATCCACCTGCTCTGAGCACCCTGCCAATTATTTCAAGCTACAAACCCAAAATGCAATATGAACAGCTCCCTGCTTCTAGCAAAGCACAATACCCACCCAGATATTCTTACCCCTCCTTTCCCACCAGCACTTTAATTCATTTCTCTTTCTCCCAGTGCCAGGTCAAGTAGATGAATATTGCAAGCACTGCTGATAGATGCAATAGCAAAGCATTCTTTTCCTCATTTTTCAATGAAAAGTAGGGAATGTTGCCTAAAGTGCAATGAAAACATGTTACAGTGTCTGTTTTTAGAAGCAGGCTTGTAAATTATTAGGCTTTTGTTCCTTGCTCTGACTTTCCCTAAGAGACTGCTTTTTCTCTTCTTTTCTGTGCTTAGCTACTCTGTAATATTTTGACCTAAGAACTTCTTCTCTGCTCTCTTCTACCTTTTAACTCACTAAAGCTTGAGAGGATGGGTAGCAATATCGCTTTTAGCAGGAGAAAAGTATTGGAAAAGCTGCTGATGTTCTTGCTTTTTAACCACCACATCTTTCTCTCCTTTAGTCTCACTGAAGGTTAAGTTCAACAGTAAGTCATGTATTACCCTGAAAGAACACCCTGACAGTTAACACTGTTAATAATTAATTTTACAGGTATTGCTATTATTTAGATATAAGAAAACTGTTTTTCCCAGACACATAAGAGCAATTCTGTGTTACAACAATAGTTGCAAAACCATGGATGAAAACTTATCACCCTGGAAATCTATGGCAGAACTTCTCAGAGTGCCAGTACCTATATTTTCAAACAAATTAAGTGACTGAATCCCCTTGAAAAACTCAAATCAGTCGCAGGCAATGTCATTGCAACATACAGATGGTTTGGGTGGGTCTGTGAATCTGTTTACAGACTGCAAAGTAACCCCATGGCAGTGAGAGCAGAATTTAGCAAAGGACTGCTGAAAGAATTTAAGAAATTCAGATGCCCATATCCATGATTTCTCCTTCCACTCCCACTACAATTATTTTCCATTCATGCCTCAACTGACTGCCCACAACTGGGTGTAAGGCTGCAGACACGCATCCTCTTCTGGAGCATCTGTGCTGCTTAAAGAGGTTCTGCCCCCAGCCCACACCCATCTGGCTCCTCTCTCTCTTGCTCTGTCTCTAGTTTTCTAAAGTCACCTGATTTCCTCCAAGCCTTCCAGATGTCTATCCAAATCTCACTGCTATTACCAAGAACCACTGATTGCTGGGCCACAAAGTAGGAAATGAGGAATTCTTTCACTGAAAGGAAAAAAACATTTTCCCTTTTCTAATTAAGGAAAATAAGTGGAAAGGCTGAGATGTATTTTTTTCAGCCCGAAGTCCAGGACAAAAGGTGTATTTCTCATTGGCTTCACTTTGTTGTTTCCTTCATTTTTTATACAGCAGAAAGCCCAGCATGGTGAATGTACGTTGTTTTTCAGATCTGCTCTGAGTGGTGCTGCAGGGGAACCACCCATTCTCTAGGGGATGCACCCAGCCCCCAGCCATGAGAGGCTCTCTGCACCTTTCCCTCTCCCTACTCCAGCATGTTTCCCTCAGGTTTTGGTACAATATATGGCATATAAGCTGTGAGCTGAAACTCCTACATATTTTTTGCTGTTTCATTTCAGGAGATGTGCTCGCTTGGTACATGAATAAATCTGAAGGTGACTACACCAGATGAAATATTAATAAAAACTGCTCCTTTCCACTTCTGCCATACCTTTGGTGATTCTTTGCATCCAGACGAAGCAGGTAAGTGACTTTCTGAGCTGCAGCAGATGCTGCCTCTTCCTTCTGATCCCTCATATGCTCCTGCTGCAGCTCTGGAGCCCTGGCTGCCTGCTCCCAGTAATTTTGGTCCCTGTGTGTGCGTCAGGCTCCCTGCTGTGCACAGCAGCCTCCTGCTCACCTCATGATGCATTCCCTGAAACCTCTCCCTGGTCAGGTTTAGTTGCTGGGTTGGTCAGGAACAATGCTCCTGATCCCAAAATGGACACCTGGCAAAGGCAACGCCCTTTCAGAGGATCTTGCAGCAGAGACTGAGAATAAACAGATGCTCTCACTCACAGGGAAACTGGAAGTCTTTGCTTAATCAAAAGGTGTTTTATGGCCTATTTATTTTAATAAAATTGTCTTTTAAGCATAATTCAGAGAAAGCTTTGATACACAACTTGTTTTCTGTGTTTTATAAAAAGGCTGAAAAGTGCTTCAGCATTTCTGGACTGTTCCTTTCCATTGTTTGACTAGCAGCAAACAGTGATGTGTTACTCACAAGTGCCTTTGCTTGGATGTAAAAGCTTATTTGAAGTGGCATCAAGACTTTCTTTAAATGCCCTGGCCAACAAAAGGGGAAAAAACAATTTATGAATGTGGCTTCTAAAATTTCATACTCAGTGCCCTTTAAGAATTGCAATCCCATGTTCTTGAGATTCCTTCCAGATATATTGTCAGACTTAGAAGTGAGTAAAGGTGAACTTTATTAAAGAAGTTCATTGTAATGGTATTTCATAGGTTTGGGCTTGCGATTAATGGATTGTAAATTTATACTTTAAGACTAGAAGAACATAATCATATAAATTGTCTTATTGAAGCTAACAGGGCTGTTCTTTGAAGAAAAATGCCACTCAGCAGAACTCTTAAATGTATGCATAGCTCTAAGCATATGTTTAAGTTCAAATGAAGTCAATCTTTTGGTTTTAAGAGAGCTTGACTGTGCTTAGGTTCCTTAAAACATTTATATTAGTATACAGGGTGGCTGCTGCAGTAGCCTTGGGGTGTCATTAATGATTTAAAAACAACAGACTTTCTAAGCACTCATGAACATTAGGTAAGAGAACTACTATTAGTTGGCAACAAGGTTAAAGCCTTAAAAACTCTGTCATCTGATATGTTTATTAAACTTTCATATGCATTTTGCAGATGCAAAGGAGAGCATTTAACTGCATACCAGTTGCTGAAGACTGGTACCTGCTGCCAAGTGTTGCAAATAAAAAGTTGCCAGAGTGCGGCTCAAGAATGGTGGTAAGGAAAGGATTTGCTATTTCTAATATTTCTGCCCAAATAGTCAGAAAAAAAATATTGTGCATTTGCCCTGAAAATAATTTTCTGTGGGTTATTTTGGAATATCCTTTACCTGACAGACTAATAGTACTTCATGGAAGGATGGGAAGGAGCTCTCTGTGGTCATACTTCTCTGTAGTGGCACAGCACAGCGTGATGAAGGAGCATTGCTGACACAGCAGCCACTTCAATGCATCTCCCTTACAGCAGAAACTGCTCTGTGTAAGGGTGGTTTGAAGGCAGAAGTTCATTTATTATATTTCTGTAACAAAGACACCTGATGTCTTAATTACAAGGAACTGATACACAACTAACAGGAACATTGTACATTATTAAACAAGGGTATTGAGGTTGAACGTATCTTCTGCTCTATACACGTAGGACACTGTATAGACAAGGGAAACTTTTAAAGTAAGCATTCCAAATCTGAGTCTCAAGGTCCTTATCAGAGGTAATCTATCAAGAAACACAAAACAAACAGCATGGTTAATCCCCTGCTTCTGAAGTGTATCTTTAGGTTACTTGGCAGCACAAAGCAGCCACATGCTCTGTGGAGCATCCTTTCCCTCGCTCAGAGAAAATCAGCCCATCATTTTTTCTCCCCTTTAATTTCCAAGTTAATTTTTACAAGAGACTCCAGGTCTTTCCATATCTGCAGCCACCCCCTGTGGGAAACGGAGGAGTAGAAACCCCCACAAACACTAACGAGTTTTATTTACAGCCCTGAAGAGAGCTTGGGTTGATGTAATGATAAAGGTATACAGAGCTTAAGTAGAAGAATTATAAACCCATGTTTCTATAGTTATAAGTAAGAAAATGTATTGGGTGATATGGTGAAGGGTTTTAAGTATGATAATATGATTTTATAGTTTAAGTTAAGAATTTATATGTTATAATAGATTTATATGTGTGTACGTGAGCTAACAAGTTATTGGTTGAGAAACAGAGGCAATGCAGTAAAAAGTACCAAAGGTGATAGGTTATAAAATCAAAACAAAGATTCGTGTTAACTGTTTATTGGACCAGAAAGTTATAAATTGCCATGTAACTCTGAAACTCGTGACTTTCTTTGGTTATGGCGACTTGCTGTTAAACCTGTAACTCCTGAGACTGATGCCTCGTTTGATTTTTAAAGTATTAAGTCGAAAATAACAGAGTTGGTCCCATCTCTTGCATCAGGCTCTGACAACCTCCTCTCCAAAACTGAAGGGTAATACTACTGCATTATTGTCTGGTGTTCTTACCTTCAATTGGCCCCAAAGCTATTTTCCAAAGGTTCTAGTCCCTTTGGCCTTTTATCCAAAGTAAGAATACTGAAGGGCAGAACAGCAGTGATGATGATGACTGATCAAGTCTAACCCCTTTATATTTGAGCAAACCTTCCTGATCATCATTTTACATGACTGAGATCAGTCATGATTTTGCAAATGACCAAGTCCACCCATAAAACCACGAAGAGAGACGGAGCAGATAACCCCAGAGCCCTTAGTGGCCATTCCTCACCTGTAACATGAACTCTGCTCCATAACACTTGGTTGCTGTTGTCTTGAAAAACACCATTCCCATTTGCACAAACGGGTTGATAATATGGCATCTTTTAAAGTTCTGTTCCACATAAATGCACAGAAGTAGCAGGTTCATATCACTAGGCTTTCTGCTGGGCACTAAGTGGTGCAATTCAGAAGAAATTCAATACTGCCTCTTTTTTAAAACCAGGCACAGGTATGCATGCATTGAAAATAACAAAAGTCCTTATCTGGCTGTAGGTATTGAGAACTAGTACAATGGGTAAATGTTGATTAAATTTCAGATATGCTGTACTGGGCAGTGCTTTAATCACTTTTTTTTTTTCATATATTCCCCAAAAAGATGCATATTTTAATTTAAAAGCTCTGGAGAAATAATAAAAAAAAGAAGACAGTAGTGCCATCACCAATAGGATATAGAGAAACATCAGAGGCCTCATTCAAACATTTTCGGGCTTTTGTACAGCAAAGATATGAAGGGCTTAGAAATGTACAATCTCAGAAATGTAAGCTTTTAACATTGCTGTTCTGCTCCAGTGAATGGCCATAAATATGATATTTGTAAAGTTTTGTGTTTGTCACTCAAGGAGTGTTAAAACCTGTTAAGTTCATGATTCGAAATATGTTCTCTTCCTTTTCCAAATTCCAGCCTGTACTCTGGAAGTCAAAATGCAAACTTTCTATCACAGGCATTGACAATAAAGATTCAATGCCTAATTAGGCCCTAATCAATGCCTCAATACCTTCAGATTTTAATGCACCTGCCCAAGACTAAAACTTATTTAACAGCTTTTAGGATGCTGATGCAAAGGAGGCAACTTCTGTTCCCCTCCTGCCTCTGCTTTCGCTCTCAGGAGTTGAGAAGTTGAAGTTGAAGAAGAATCAAAATAATTTCTGTTATAATAGTCACTAGGATAAGGTGAGTGGTGTCTGAAAAGGACACAGGACGCAGGAAAAGGTGCAGTTCTTACAGGTTCTTTTCCAGCTGGAACCATAGTTCGAGTTGTAGGGGATACCTTTTTGTTCTCATACACAAAATTCTCTCTGAGATGGTGTAAGGGAGCTGTGAGCAAGTTATCCTCTGGATATTCATTGACTTCAGCTAGAAAAACAGAAGGTAGGAGTAGTCCACCCATAGCTGACCAGTGAACAGAGCTGGCTGGAATTAATCTTTAAAATACATTGTGCTATGCAAAACTAAAGTAAGTGTGACCAAGCAATGTGGCATTTACATGCTTGCTGCCATCAACCATCAGAGCTGTAGTGGCCTAAATAACTTTCCAACAGAAAGATGTAGATGCTTGTTTTGCAGGATCACCTCTAATAATATTTGGCACTTTATTTCTTAACAGATTGTTTGAATAAAATTTGTGGATCAACCTATTTTTTTAAAAATTAAAACTTAAAGAAATAATGTAAGGTTGGCCTGTGAGTTGTCTGAGCATTCTTATAAATTTCCATTGTTTTCAGTTCTTCCTTGAATTAAAAATAAAGTTCTGGTGAATGGAAATTTCTTCCGACAGTTGGTATTTAGAGAAGCATTTCTGTAGCTGCAGCTTAGCGTGGATGTTAAGGAATAACAGAAACTTTTTAAATTATAGAACTAATTATCTACACGCAGCTGATCAAACACTTTGCACTTCTAGCTGTGAGCACAGCTCACCACATCTGTTGGCCTCTCCCTGGGTAAGTCTGCACTGCAGTTGCTGCTGTGAATGTTATGGAGTGGAGACACACCAAAGGCAGCATTAAACTAACAAGCCTTGGATTTGTTACACGACAGCACAAAGCTTAGTGGTGGCTTTTTGCCTGGAGTCTTACCCAGCCACTTGCTGGGTGTTGGAGCCAGCGGAGGGTTTGGGGGTGCCAGAGAGCTGGGCAGCTGCAGCTGCTGCCAGCTGTAAGGACTAATGCTGCTTGTCCTTCACAGCCTCTTTCCTCTACTGTTTTCTTTTTTTTTTTTTTTTTTTTTTTTTAAAGTTACTTCAGAAAGATCACTGGACCCACAGATTGCACTTAATGTTCTTAGGGGGAAAATGGATGACTGTAAATCAGCACAACATCAAAAAGAGAAAGAGTCCAGGCAGACTTGAGGTAGTTTATCCCTCCATGAAAAAGTTGAGTATCCTTGAGTTATAACGAAGTGAAAGAGGGCGTTTGTTAAGATAGGCACAATGTTCTCTTGAGTACATTGTATTGTGACTGTTATTTAACATTCAGAATCTCCTTGTCTCACTTAGATCATGAGGACTCCTGGAGCTGCAGAACACAAGCACAATCAATGTCCAACGTGCTCACCCTCGCCTGTCACATGAACGGACTGTGTGAAGAGTGGTTAGACTGCAAGAACAACCTTCCTGCAAACACAGAGACTTCCACCTGCAGGGCTGGAAACATCTCATCCGTGTGCCTTGGGAAACCCTCCGCTCCTGTCCCATGTACAGTCACTGCCTTGTGCCATGTGCCCAGCTCTATGAATATCCACAATAACAGAAAGCCATATGACGTGTTTCATCTTTATGTATAAGAATAGTGCTACAAAGCTTTATGATGCTCCATATTCTCTTTGCAAGCAGAAAAGAAGAAGCAGTTGCATCCCTTTTCTTTAGACTCTTGTCATTTTTCCCCTTTCAGGATCAGCAATTGTCAGCCAGTTGTTTAAAAATCCCTTGTCCTGGTGCTGTTTGTGGTGCCTAAAACTCTTGCTTTCTCTAACAAAAGGCTTTTTATTGTTACTTTTTTCTCCACTGAATGAGAGAATAAGGGCAAGCAATTTTTGATTTAACCTCCTGCTGCTGAGTTTTCAAATTTTAAAGTGTTAACAAAAGGGAATGTATGTTTTCAGTGTTCAAAGCTCTGATTATACTATGGTAAAAATTTATAAAAATCAAAGGCAGGCGGAGAATAGCAAGCTAGAGATATGTGACTCTCTTTAACTGCTGGCCTCCTGTAATAGAAATTGAACTTTGTCAAGAAAGCAAGCTGTAAAGAGAGACTGTTTTACCAAGTCTTAGACTGTATCCATTTTTGATAGATTTAGTTAACCTACAAGGGAACAACAGTATTGACATATATCACTTTGAAAAATGCCAGCTGAACGAGGTATTTTTGTTTCCTGGGTTACATGCTGAAGCCATGTCATTTGTTCTGGTTTTTTTCAATCCCTGCTAACACATTCTGTTCCTGTATTTCATGATTATATGTTCACTCTCTGAACTACCCCAGAGATATCGATTGCATTTTTTGGAGAGTGAACAGTATTTCAGTCCATATGAAACTCTCATTTTAGTTCCTATTTATGTAATCTGTTGGACTAGAAATACAATTAGATGAGTAAAATTATTATCCTAAAGATCCTTTAAACCTGGTAAATTATTTTTGATAGGGAAACTTCTGGTTCCATAGTTTCCTCAGCTGACATAACACGTAAAATAAATTTACTCCCAAAGGAGGAAACTAATGAGATTAGTTAAATTTGGGTGTTGTCCCAGTTGGTTTTTCCTAATAATTAATCACTGCCTGCTCCTGTGCCTTTCGAGTCTCCATCCTGGAAGGATAATGAATATTAAGGAAAGGAACCTTTAGGTTTTTTGAATCTTCATTAAAACTATGGATACAGCTGCCTGCTGAGGCACCTCACGATGCAGACACAGGTCTGGGATTTTAAGATTCAGATCTGTTAGGATTCAGAGCATGACCAGAACACCAAACCAACATGGACAATGCCACCACTGCTGTTACAACACGTTTGGTGAGAAGTGTTGGGGTCAGGCTTGCCAACAACATTTGATGTGAACAAAGCTTTTACAAGAGAATTGTTCTCTTTTCCTATCATTCTCTTGCCTTCTAGTTCCTATGTGAGTAGTGAGTGGAATTCTGTGTGGGCAAACTCTGTTCTTGGTGGTGTCCTGCTGACACCTCAACAAATCCATGTGCTGGTGTGATTCCTACTGCTGTGGCTCAGGATCCCGATTTGAGCTTGCTGCTCACTCACTGCTCCCTTCCTGGGAGAGCCATCACTTGTTATTCAGGAAGGGAGCTGATAGTGTTGGGAGCAGCTCGGAGCAGCTCTGCTCCAAGGGCAGTGCCAGAAAACAGATGTGTGACGTGCCATAGCCTTAGCAGATGGACATGCCATATGCCATTAAAAGTGGTTATCCAACTTTCTCTCACTTTGTGGGTGAACAGCTCTTCTCTTTTGCATCAAAGCCTTAACAGGCTAAAAGAGTGTGAGCTCCTAGGGGAGGTGAGGAACTCAAAGGAAGATTTCCCAGAGTTTCTTAGCACTGGACAATTGTGACCCTTGCTAGGGTTTGTCTATCTGAGGGGTTGCTGTGCCCATATTCCCAGCTGTGCCCATATTCCCGGCTGTGGGAGCTGCCTGCTCTAACTCTGGGATTACTCTAATGCACATCCAACTCTGAACTAATTTACTTTGCTTTTCCTAAGGCAGCTTTGGAGGCTGTGGAGCCTAATGTGCTTGTGGAGCATCTGGAATGGCTTGGCGTGCATGAGGAGCAAGCTCCCACCTCCACAGAGCAAAGGCAGGGCTTACAGGAGCAAACCTGGCTGTATCCCTGAATTGCAGGAGGAGCAGTTCCATGGGAACTCAGGGAGGAGCAGAACCTAAGAACAGCTATGCACATAACTGATGTGCTGGTTGGAAATCATGTTTAGATGGGACACTTGCAGCCTGTGCTTCAGGTACTGAACTGCTCCTGTGTTTAAACTCACACTTGGTTTTGGTCCCATGAGTGATGCTGTGGAATTTTGTGGTTAAATGGTTTGATGGACAATTTTAGAGGTTCTTTCTGATAATCAGGAGCAAAAATTATTGCCACCCCACTGGCCACTTATGGCCTTTACAGGAAAGCTGTGATGATCCATGTTTTATCATTTTAGGGTATGAACTGTATTGTTGCCTTTCCCTGGTTTTAAAATTAAAAGCCAGACACAGTTAAGGGGAAAAGGGGTTTTTACCTCGGTATTTATTTAAGGATCCTTAGGTGCACCAGGTGGTGGAATGCTTCAAAATGTGCACTGGAATACACACCCACGATAGATCACGTGTACAATTTATAGGCCTTGCAAATTAGCATATCTATCAAAAAATCCCCAATGACAGACTTGAATGAATCCCCCATCTCAAGGAATCGTCTCCTTGGATGGGCTTATCTTAGTTTACAGGATGTGTTCTAGAGAGGACCTTGGTGTCTGGGGCTTTCTGACTCCTAACTGCGAGGCTCCCAGGATGTTTGGTTTCCTGGCATAGTGGAATATTAGGTCTATACTAAGTCATCAAACTTAGAGAATTACAAGTATGTGGGCTAAAAGCACTAAGGATACATAAAATCTATATAAAAGGCAAAGAAAAGGCAAAAAATCATCATGGCATCAGTATAACCAAAGGGACTAACCCCGTTTTGGTGAATGTCTGAAAATGTTTACTATGGTAAAAAAATTGAAATTATACTCAGAAACATTGCTTTTATAAAATAATTTGTGCTGGGAAGATGAGTCTGCTATGAAAAGCAAAAGGACTTTGCTGGAAATGTGCCAGAGCAACACTGTTCCAAACTGATTGATTTGACTTCACAATAAATTTGCTTAATTCAGATGGATGACTGGGCTTTGGGCTGGTTGGTATTTTAGGTGGAAATGATACAAAATGGGAAAATTCTTCACAGATAAAGACCTAGACCCAAGCAAGCTCCTGAAGGTGGTTGTTTTTCTGTCCCAAGTTATTCAGAAACACAAACTGCAGGAGGATTGCAGTGAATGGGTTTGATTTTGACAGTCTACAGCATAATGTGAGACAATGGGCACATTAAAACCTACATTGAATTGAATAATGAATAATGAATCTACATACAGATTGAATAATGCTGAATCAATACATGAATGGAAGTGTGTGACAGGGGTTGCTATGGCATCTCCCTTATTTAATAAAGGAATGGAAATCTCCATAAATTGTCTCGGCAGAAATTAGAGCTGCTCCTGGTGGCTCTAATATATGCAGTAGCATTTTTGAAAATTAATTATCTTCCTCCATAAACAAGAATGGGGTTTTTTTGATCATGTTAAAAATTATTTTAATTTGTCTAAATTTATGCCAATTCCAGTTGAACTGTCCCTGAAGCTTCACTTGGGGAGTAGGGAAGTTATGAGCAGAGAACTGTAAAAGTGTTCTGTTGAAATTTCTAGTTTTTGCTGGATGTGTCAGAGGGCAGGCAAAATATACCCCAAAATGCAGTTCCTTGGAGAAGGTGGCACCTAAGCATGAAAAACTTGAGTCCTTAATTCTATGACTTGACTTAACAAAGAAGGGATAGTAACAGGATTTACTTGATGCCCCTGAGCTGGAAAACCCACACTTACATTCCAGATGGAGCTGCCAGACCACATCCTCAAGTGTGTAAAATCAGGGTGTCCGTGGAATTAATTGAATTACACAATCTGGGTGTGGAGGGATGAAAGGGCAAGCGAGTTATACACCATAGATTATTAATCTGTGAAGTTATGACCTGGTTTTCCTTGTCAAACACTGATTTTCTCGTTCAGTCTCAGCAGGATGTGATGATATCACACACATTGGAGCAGTTTTGCCTGATCTGTAGCTTTCAAGGTGTGGTATTGAACTGTGTGTCACCAATCATGTGTTGTAGCTCTTCATCCTGAACAGGGCAGTGCTGAAGCTGCCCATCCCATCTTGTAGGTGTTCAGATGTGTAATTTATTGGCAACAGATACTTATATTTTCTCAGTAGCATCTCTTATTGATAAAATCTCATCTATTCTAGCAAACATTTCCACACAAATGAATAGCAAAAGGGCATATTATGGCAAAAAATATAAAGAAAATTTGGATGAAGCTTCTTAAAATGTTTTTGGGTTTTTTTTCCCATGTAAAGGTTGAGTGGAGGTTTTTCTGTGCTTGAGCATTTGTTACCCCTTAAATGTAACACACCCACCACATCTCCTACTGTTCCTGGAGAGTGTATCAACTTCTAAATGAATAATTTAAAGCTAAGTTAACTTTCCTGAGAACGAGTTTAGTGAATAGATGTAACTGGTGCCCGCTAGTTATCACATTCCAGGGTACTTGATGAATAAATTATCTTTTTTTTCCCCTAGCATGAAACAGTCCTAATTTTTGGAAATACATTTGCTCAAAATATCCAAAAGAGTAAAATATATTTTTATGTAAGAGCCTTCACTCACTTGAGTCAAAGGAATGTATTTCCACAACAAAATGTAAAAACCAAATGACAAATTATTAATGTTTTTCTTAGGAGAAAATATCATTATTTGCTTGCAGAATCAGGCATTTTCATGTGCTTGATTTAAAGTTTATCAGCCACATGAAGGTCTTGTACCTCATGTAGGTCAGGCAGATGAAGAACCCATCTTTTCCCAGATTTTTGTGACAAGAGAAAACAGATCATGGGGATATTTAAAAGTAGTCCAAAAAGTTCATTCGAAGGGCTCCTTATCTCTTGCTGTTTGTCTGAGTTACAACTGAGGAAAATGGAACAGATTTGTAAGAAAATCCTTCACCTTGTGAGCTGTGGGCCTGTGCAGCCTCCCTGGTATGAAAGGTTTGCACTTCCAGTTACTTACAGTCAGTGAATTGCTGGAGTTAATTAAAAGTATAAATAATTTGCAACAAGAGGATGAATGAGGCTGGGAAAATTATTTGCAAATAAATTCAAGTGCATTTTTCAAGTTCCTCATGGTCTGATAAGTCCCAGGGGTGGGAAAAAAATTTGGGCCAGATCATTAGCTGGAAACTCAGCACCATTTGAACTGAATTCAGAATTGCTGGACAGTTTTGCCTTTCTGTAACTCTGCTCTGTAAATCAACAAACAAAATTTGGTACCTGAGTCTTTTATTCTGAATAATAAACTATACTTAAGAATGCATTTGCTCTCTTCTGTGGATTTGCACAGATACACTTTTCTTTGGCATTACGTCACTTTTCTGCCAAACTGTATTTTGAAATATAATGAGAAGCTAAAGGATGTTTATTGAGTTATTAATTGCTTTTCACTTATCCATTAGGCTGCAATTCCATCTTTTTACAAGAAGACATTTAAACACCTTTTGACCAAAAAATACCCAGTAGGAAAGGTTGTAGCCACCCTGATTCACAAGGGGATTTTGCATGTGCCTCGGGTAGGGACAAATAAACAGCTGAATTCACTATAATATCACTCCACGCAACTTTCTCTTGCCACTAGTTAGGCCTTAATATACTTAGAAGGTTGCTCTTCTAATTTGAACTGTGTGAGACTTTGGCTGGAGGCTACTTCTGTGTCCCAGTGATAAAAGAAGACATAAAACAACCCAGTGCCTGATCATGCTCCCTGGCTGTCAGTGAATCATGTTTAATAGCATCTCCATTGCAGTTTTGGCCAATTTGCTTGCAATGGCATCCTTTTCCATGGGCTTGCTGCTCAGCAGGCCCTGAAGCAATCTATGAATAACTTCCCAACAGATGCTGTTTATGAATTGAAGCAAATGGCTTCCCTGTTTCTCTTTTTTCTCACTTCAATAATTTTCAGTTACATTACGATGAATATTTATAGTCCTATAGCAGTGCATAAAAATGGGAACAAGCAGACCTGTGCATTGTTTCATACGTGAGTGCTGTTCTAATGGCTTTTGCCTCAATGGTTTTAATGTTCTGCTGATGGACTGAAAAGAGAATGCAAATTGTAGATCAGTCACTTCCATTCACGGTTTTAGCAGACTGGGCATTGATGGAAGACTGCATTAGGAGCCAGTGTAGTGCACCTGATCTTCTGGAAATAACACACCCCCTAACACAAGCCTGCAGTACCTTCCTACTTGGCTTTATCTCCTGGGAGTAATCCCAACTCCCTGCCTTGTTGAATGCAGGAGTTTGCACTAGTGCAGCCAGTTCTCACTGGGTGTGTTGGGTTTGTGTGGCCAGGTTTTGGGAGTGGGGGGCTGCCAGAAGCTTCTCCTGTGTCTGATGGAGCCAACGCCAGTGGCTCTGAGACGGACCCAGTGCCGGCCAAGGCTGAGCTCAGCAGTGACAGAGCCTCTGGGATAATGTATTTAGGAAAAGGAATAATGTATCTGTGCAAAGGAAACTGCGGCTGGAGGGAGAATGTGTGAGAGAAACAGCTCTGCAGACACCAAGGTCAGTGAAGAAGGGGGGAAAGGAGGGGAGGAGACCTCCAGCCCTGGTCAGCCCACTACCCCAGATCCATCAGGCTCCAGGTAAAATGTTATGTGACTTAGCATAAAATTAATAGTTAGTGGTAGAAGTAGCCAGTGTTTCAAGTAATTCAGTTGGAAAGTGCAAAGGAGAAACTGGTTTGTGATCAGCTATCATTCCCTTAACAGAAGAGTGCAAAATTCTTGTTCAATCCTAAAAAGGCCACTTTACAACATTTTATAATTCTGTAACAGTTCTTCAATGTTGTTTTGCCAAGAAAAGTGGTTAGATTTACAACTGTAGATGTTTATTGAGTTTTTTTCCAAGGAAACTGCTCTTGGTGGTGCTTCATTCATCTCCAAATGTCTGAACTACTTGTCATTTCTATTAAACAATAGAAGGGCTAAAGAAATAATGCTTTTACTATCACAGTAATTCCAAGATTAATAAACCCCTCTAACCTATTAGATACACTTGTACAAACATATTGTCTATAAATCTATGCTAGATACAAAGCATGCATATTTAAATACAGAATATGTCAAATTGTGGCATTTCCCACTGCTCTATAATAAATTCATTTATACAATAAAAATAATTGGAGATATGAATGACCACACACATTATTCACACTACACATCTTTAACACAGCAGTTCATTCCCAGAACAGAAACTGGAAACAGGAAACAATCTGAACAATTTCTTGTATCCTAATATGATGGCACTCATGTGGATTGCAGCTTTTAAAAATCCACTGTAAATAGAGCACACTAAATAAATATGACTGTTGTGCCTATGAAACCCAGACTGTGTGATTTCATCACTTTTGGCTTCCCATAAATGAATAAAAAGCATATACCATGTTAACTTACATTATCAATTGCTGTGTCAGAAAAGTAAACAGGAGATATGCAGTGTGTCCTCAGTTCTAGGCCATTAAATAGCAAGATAACACAATTACAGCCACAGCAACCTACACTTGTTAAAGTACTTTTTTAACATTCTGAAGTCTCTAATGCACGCAAGCCCAGGTGAAAGCCCAGAGGTCTGGCTGCTGCATCTTAAGGAAAGGTGGCACACAAAATTCACAGACGAGCTCCTCACCCAAGGGAGCTCTCCCTGAGCTGTTTGTTGGGCTCACAGGTGAAGGCAAAGAAGCAGAGAGGGGACTCCTCATGTGTAAAATCCATGTGCAGGTTTATGCGGTGGTGTGGCAAAAGCTTAAATAAAAGAAGAAGAAAATAAAGAAGAAAGACCACACCACCAGCACCGGAGTAGGAATTCTCCCCCAGCTAGGGTGACATCCCTCCTAGCTCCTGCATTGATGGGAAGAATCCCTTCCCCCAATATGGGTACTAGGGATGAGCTATCGTACCCTCTTGGCCCCCGGTTCCCTTTCCCCTCCCTGTTCCTTCCTCATTGGTTTGTGCCCCATCACCCCACTTGTTGGTCCTCCCTCTCCATTTATAAGAGATGTACCCTCCACTTTGTCTTCGGCATGTGGTGCTCCCCGGTGCGTGGTGGTCCTAGGGTCCTGCCAGCACCCTAATAAAGCCTTGGAACCCCATGCCTGGAGCCCCTCTCGTTCCTTCTCCTCCGCCGGTGCTCCCCAGAGGGAGCCTGCTCCGTTCCCAGCCTGCGGCCCGGGGGCCGGCTGTGGGGGGAACGCTGAGCCAGGCTCCCCGGGGATGGCCATCGGGAAGAGACTACAACAGCTTTATTCACGCAGGGGACAGGAACGAAGAGCCGAGTTTTTAATGAGGGGTTCAGACTTTTGTACTGAGGGCAGGGTCGGTGGGGATAAGGGGTACAGCCAATAAGGAATGGGATAAAAGTTGGGGAGACAGCTAAGGAAACCAATGAGGATAGTGTCTAGCAGGGACTTGAAGGAGGAACCAATGGGGTATCGAATAAAGCAGAACTTTCGAGAATTTATGCATATTAATTAAAGAAAATGCATATTCATAACTTTATGCATAAAACAGGGAGGCGTAAACAGGAACCAACCATAACTAAATATGCAGAACCTGAAACTGGGGGATTATGGGCTCTCACCATAACCTAGGAGTGGAAGGCAGGCTTAAGCCCTGAACCACAACTGCTTGTGCCTGGTTTTCTCCTCTGTGGTCTGGGCGGCTTCAGCTACCTGCACTGCCACAAGTCTCTTCAAAAAAGCACACATGGTACAAGGCTGGACTTTCTAATGGACAGGATAATTTGACATTTGAAAATGTGTTTTTTTTCCATTTTCCTCAAGTCAGTAACTTGAGGAGTTGTGTTGGACTATTGAGAAGGCCAGAGTCAGGCACCACCTTTAGCTCTGGCTGCCCATGCTGGGTGCTGGGACCAGACCTGTGGCTGTTCAGAGAATTTGGCTCCAGCCTTTGCCCTCCATCTCTTGACCCACCCATCTTTTCCTCTAGCCTGTACCATCTGCTGCCATTTCCTTATAAACCCCTGGCACTTCTTTCCTGCTCCCTGTGCACCAGGATGGTGCAATGCACCGGTGTCTTTCTCACATCTTTGCTGAGGTTTTTTTCTGCTCTTCTCTAAGCAGTCCTGCATAAAGTATAGAATCATAAACAAGTCCTTCCCTTGAGATTCCATTTAATTAAGAAAGGTACCAAAAGCACAGTAATGTAAAGGCCTAATTTGAATTTTTCTCTATCTTTTAAGAATGAAAAAATGCAGTAAAATGTTGACTAGATACTCACAAAAATGTCTTCTTCCTGTCAATCACACACAGTGGGTTTTTATTTAATTATTCCATCTAATTTATCTTCACAGTTCCCTCTATAACTCATTTCCACAGCTCCTTGCTTCTTGGACAGGTTATTGATCTAATGTGTGCAGAGGAGGTTTTTTAAAATCAGTCTTTTAATAATAATCATCTATACACAAAATCAAGGAGCTTTTTAATACAGGCAGTAGTAAAAATTTGATCAATGTGAGCATTACAGCATTAGGCCTTAAATTAATTGTTTCAGCTTACACGTTAGGTAACTTTGACATCACTTCAATATCTGATCTTTTCAGAATTTTATCATGTAGGAAACATTATCTTCATAAATCACTGTCAGCTAAGAAAACATAAAACAAAGTAAGTGGTCTGAACGATTTTCCAGGGGAAGTTGGGGACTGAACTAGATACTGGCCCTAGTTTCAAGCCCCCATGACGTTGATTTATTATCATAAAAATACCAGGGAAAGCACTGAAAAAGCTCCACCCAAAACATTTGATAGAAATGTTTGTAACGTGTTGCAGATGAACTGCCACTGGGACATAGCAGAGATGAGCTGTGCTGGAGAGCAAGACCGAGTCTGCATCTAAGAACTTTTTGCTTTAGTTCACAACACAAATTCCTACTAAGGAATATTGCTATCTGTATTGGGTCTGACCGAGGTAAAGCTCACAGCCCTCACAGGGCTGTGCTTTGCATTGGTAGCTGGACGGGTGTTGATAACAGAGCAGTGTTTTGGCTACTGCCGAGCAGTGCTGTCCCTCTGATTCCTTCCCCCACCAAAGGGGATGGGAGTGGGCAGGATCCTGGGAGGGGACACAAGCAGGCCATCTGACCCAAACCAGCCAAAGGGATATTCCATACCATATGATGTCAGCTCAGATATATAATCTAAGGAAGGGGGGAGGAACCATTACGCGTGCTGAAGCCCTGCTTCCCAGGAAGTGTCCGAACATCGCTGCTGATGGGAAGTAGAGACTGATTTCTCTTTCTCTTTAGCTCTTGCGTGTGCAGATCTCCGCTTGTTTCTTTTTCCACTGTAATAAAACTGCCTTATCTCACCCTGTGGGGTTTTTTTTCTCCTTCCTATCCTCTCCCCTGTCCCAGTGGGAAAGGGAGTGATAGAGCGACTGAGTGGGTACCTGGCACCCAGCCA
>VWZT01007725.1:1123639-1192393 GCA_013397055.1 Pachycephala philippinensis
AACCCCCTCGTAAGCTGCTAGTATCTCTTTTTCAGTTGGAGTATAGTGGGCTTCCGATCCTCGATAACTCCGGCTCCAAAACCCTAATGGTCGACCTCGGGTTTCTGCTGCGGTCCTCTGCCAGAGGCTCCAGGTGAGGCCCTGCTCCCTGGCTGCAGTGTAGAGGATATTTTGTACATCTGGTCCTGTCCAAGCAGGCCCAAGAGCTACCGCACGAGCTATTTCCTGTTTGATCTGCTCAAAGGGCCCCACTTGAAGTCATTCTTCTTCCAGGTCACTCGGTTCTCTCCCCTGTCCCAGTGGGAAAGGGAGTGACAGAGTGACTGAGTGGGCACCTGGCACCCAGCACCTGGCACCCAGCCAGGGTCAACCCACAACACTAGCAATTAGGTTTTCATTTAAAAAAAAGGTTGGGGTTATTTTAACCACTGGACTAAGATCAAAAGTGTAAACCTATTGCTCCCTCCTTGTTAACATCAATTAGTTTTTTCAAATTATCATAAATCATTTATTTTAAAAGAAATCTGAAGTAACATGTAGACAGTGAACTGGAGGGGTCAAGTGTGAAGACATTTTGGATCACACAGTGGTCAGATCCCCACTGCTCCTAGGGGATCATCACTCCCAGTGGCAAATTCCCTTTGGGAGCAGGAATAATGGAGCAGTCAGCATGCCCCAAGAGAGGTGGAGGAAGTGATAAAATGGATGCTCTTTCCAGGAGGAAGAGATACCTATAAAATGCACATATATTCCTCCAAAGGGATTTAATGGTGTGCACGAAGTTGTGAACTTCTGCACATTTAAACAATCCTAAAGCTGGGTGTTTCAATGAGTTGTTTATTGCTGTGGACCTTCCATTTGCCACACACCAAGCAGGCTATAAATACTGATTGATATAAATTATTAATAAAATCAACATCTTTTATCACTTTCTTGCCTGACATAAACTGAGCTGAATACAATGAGCTGAAAGTCCTACAAATGCTTTTAAGTGGTTCCCCCTCTGCCCTCCCAGCAGACATGAAGAAAACATTTAATTTTATAAAGCAGTTGGAAGTGCTTTTTGTGTGGCTGGAATAAATTTCCTCAGTGTTCCTATAGTGGACACTAATAACCAAAGTGGCTTTGTTATTACCTAACAAAAGACTAACATGCTTTATCTATAAAAAATCGTATCTTTTCTTTTGTCTGTTTCATCTCAGCCTTGTTTTCTGCTATAGTTAATTACTTTTCTCATAGACAAAATAAACTCCATTAGTACTAACAAGGGAGATCCAGATTAAGGGCTCAGGGAGGCTTGGATCTTAAAGTTAACATTATTGTGTGAGCAGGAATTTATCAATTTGGGATTAAAAATTCATCACCAAAAATGTTTAGAAGCATGATTCATAGTCAAACCAAAATACTACGATGTTTATTTGATTCCATAGAAAAGACAGATGTCTTTATCTTAACTCTGGGAATTGCACTGGAAAATCAAAAGGAATATGTCTTTAACAAAGCTAAATTTGAAACATCACAGGTGATAATTTCTTCTTTTTTTTTTTTTTTTTGGCCTTTCCCAGTGTGACAGGACTCAGATAAAAATAGCAGGATAATATCACAGATGTTCCTTTACACCAGTCCCTGGTATTGCTTATCCAAATGATGTTTTAATACAAACACACAACTGCTCCTTCTGTTTTATCATTGTCAGAATTTTGTTTCAAATGTAATAAAGGGAGAAATGTGAGCAGATGTGGCAGTGACAGTTTGCTTTCTCCACTGGGCTGTGTGGCAAGCTCGAGTCACATCTGCATTTTTAGAACATTTAATTCTGAGCCTTTTCCACCCAGTCTGACACTCCTCAGTTGGCTGCTGGGGCCACTGTGGATGGGCTGGGGCTGTGCAGGAGATCTGGAAAAGTGCTGCAGCTCAGAGCTGTGCAGTCAGCTCCCATCACCAGTCTGCTCCTGGAACCTCAGGTGCCTCACGGACTTCTTGGGAAACTCACTTTTCCAGCCACAGATGGCCCCTGCAAGCTTTGGTTGTGTTTATCCCAGATTTTTCCTGGTGTTTTCCATAGTACCAAGCACCCCGAACTGCTGTAGCAGTTTGGTTTTAGTCCCAGCTGTGCTCTCGTAAAGCCAATGATAAGACTGGCTGCCAAAATCAGATGGGTGGGAGTCTGCAGCCTCTGGGATGTCTGGAATTTCAGAGGAAGGGTATTTCGTGTCAGGTGGAGATGTTTCAGGGCATATTGCTGTATGGTGGAATTTGGGCAGGAAAGTCATCCGGATTCCAGCCAGCAAGGATCCCCTAATCTATGGGAATGGGTAGCCTTTGAATCTGGGAACAATGCAGTGAGAAATCCCAAGGAAGGAACTATTTTAGTATAACAACAGCTGAGGCCATAAACCACTGTGAAATAAATATATTTTATAAACATAAAGTGAAAAAGTAGTCAGATACTTACAGTTTTTATGTGATTTATGTCCTTAATTTATTTAAATCAGTGACCCATCAAATGGAGACACAAAATTAGAAATTCAGAAAAAAATTTTCAACGGCCATAAGGAAATACTGAGGTTTTATTTGTTCTCCTCCTGCAGCTGCCTCTCCATGTTACATGAATTTATCTCAAAATAAAGCACAATGAGGAATCATCTTGCCAGAATATTATTGATCTCTGATTTGGTACCAGGCTCAATACCCCGTAGACACAGATGTGAAAGAGACAATTCACTCTCACCTCCCAATTTTTCAGAGGGTACTTAGTTTCATATATATAAATCTGTATGCTTTTCACAGCAGTTTTGTGACCAAATCTATGCCACTTACATTACTTGTGGGATTTTTCAGTAAAGCAAGAGTGAGTCAGTATCCTTGTATAATCAGCTGGTCATGCTTTGAGAGCTGCTGATATCCGTGCACAGGGCCCAGAGGGTTCCACACACAGCCAGCCTGGGCTGGGAGATGCTCAGGGGAAGGGGGCTCTTTTTTCTTATTCCTTTCTTTTTTTCCCCCATTGGTTACAGTGGGATTTGGTCGGAGCTCAATAAATTCAACAACAAGTACCGGATCTTCAGCGGGTGTAAATTTCACACATTTGCTTCAAAAGCAGACGCTGCCTTTCACAGTGGGAATTTTCCTGCTATCTTGGGTATACACAATTTGCAAGTGCTGAAGTTGGAGTGTCCGGCTCTGTAACTTTGAAAAAGATACTCCAATTTTCAATGCTTTACTGGTGGCTGCACTGTACTTTCTCCCTGTTTCTACTGTCTTTGCTGTTGACTAGCAAAATGATTATTTGTACAGACATTTTTCAGAAATACGTGACCAAATTATGCCCACAGCATTTGAGTAAAACATGGTCCATGTATCAGGACAAAGCTGAAAAATTCACAGTGATATTTTCTTTGGCCAGCTCTGCTTGATTTAGGAAATCAAAGTGTTTGTAGCATTACAATCTGGCCCTCCCTACCAAAAAAATCCAACTCTCTTTCCATATTTACCAGGAAAGTTACACCAATATATCAGTCATTAGTTGTTGAAAACTATGTATGAGTACAGGAAAAAGGGACTTTTAATTGTCTCCAAAATTTTGATTTCTTTTGTAGTGTCTGAGAAGTCAAACAACCTGTCTGCCCCTTCAGTAGCCACTTGTTCAGGACATTGGTGATCAGGGCTGGTGGGGTAGAGGGTGAGCATGGGCACATGGCCTGGGTGAAGCCCCTCTCTGCATGGCTGCCTCAATAAAAAGCTAGTTCACTTTTGCAGGCTTGGAATTGTACTAGCTGGAAAAGCTCTTCTATCTTCCTTAGGATGGGGTTAGTTCAGCTCATGAGCATATTTATTCCTTAGGAAGATATCTTTAGGCTCAGACTCTTCGACAACAAAGACAAGTTGCACTTTCTCAAGGCTAAGTCATGATATGTAAGAACTCCTTCTGGAGTCTGGCCATTAAAAATATTTTAAAAGTATTTTTTTGTTAATAGGTTGAGCCACAAAGATGAGATAACAGCAGTCAAATATTTGTTCCTGTTCCACAATGATTACCTTTTTACCTTATCTGTGTCAAGGAAGAGCCCTTACATTCACAATGCTGATTTTCTGCCAGTGCTTCTTTAGAGCTCTGCACAAGGATAGCAGCTTCCTAAAGGGCCACCAAACTCTTCTGTGGGACATTCTGTGATGGTCACAGGAATTTCATCCTCAGCAAGACAAGAGAAGGAAGCTGATGATTTCTGCAAGACAAGGAGCAGGACGTGCTGCCTGTTGTGCCCTCCATACCGTGTGTCATGGGAGTGGCACCCACTCTTGCAGGTGTACCTGTGCAGCCTCTGTCCAGAGGTGCCACAGACACTGGGCATGGGCCATGGCAGCTCCAGTTTTCTTCTTGTTGCTGGGAGCACAAGGAGACAGAAAAGGTGTTCTAGTCCATCAGTTTTTCCAAAATGCAACCCAGAAATTTTCGGCTGGTGCTTTTGACTTAAGAAGTTTCAGAAGCTGAATTTGAATCACCATCAAACCACAGCTCCAAGAGGAGCTGCTAATTCTCTTTCCAATGCCATCTCTATTGACCTCAAAATGAGATTTGCTTTTGCCATACTCTGTGGAATATGGAGCCCTCTAATGTCAAGAAACTGCAGTGGGTGAAATGTGTCCTCCACAGCTCAGCTCCTCACCCCTGAGCAAGTTGTGGGTACTAGCAGCTTCATTCTACTGTGCTGAAACACAGGATGATATCCTTGATGACTGAAAGACATGTTATATGTGCTGACTCTACATGCAGATTACCACACTGATAACAGCTGACCCCACTGGTACTTCATCAGGCCCAAACTCAGCATTGTATCTTCAATAAACTGGTATTTTTCTCAGATGAGATGTTTTTACAGCAGCAACGCACAACATTCCATCAAGTACTGATGGGAAATGAGGTAAATAAACACTCTATGTTGCACGACAATTTTGTTTGCTAAACAGATACAAGGCAAATTTCTGGAAGAAGCCAGGAAGTTAAAGTTAGAAATTAAATCCTGCCAAATCCTTAAAGTTGGGAAAAATATGTAGTTACCAAAGAAACAAAGAGTATGAAGAGATAGCCATGCCATTGAAGCTCAAACCTTGTCCAAAGGCCGAAAGCAAGAGTAAGCTGTATTAATAGCAGAGAGCTTAGCATGTAACAATGAGAAAATCTGTAATAATGGCTTAAAAAGCCAGTCTAATTTTCCATGACCCTCCATCAGCCCAGTAATACTCATTAGTGTCTACATGAATTTGTTAAACCTTCTCAGCATTGAAAAAACATGCCTTCATTCAATTTGGATTTGTTTGCATCTAAAACTTTCACATGCTGTAGCTTCCCTGGGAGTGACAATAACTTGTATTTGAGGATTAAGGAAACACATAATATATTCCACACCTCAATAACAGTAGCTAAATAGTGTCATCTACCACATTTCAAAAAGCAATCAAATGCACAGATCCCTGCCCTTTTAAGTAAGAGAGCTTGCCTGTAAGAGAAGCATTCTGAATTTCTTAATTAAATGAAAAATGAGATGAATGCAAGTGAGGCTATGAGCTGGTGCAGCTTCATTGTAATAGCAGTCATTAATAGTTATTAATGATAACTGGGATAAACTGTTAGATGTCATCCATGTGACATGAACAAATTATTAATACACGTATCTTAAGGAAAAAATCCTTGGCTGTGACTTGGGTGAACTTGCAGGCTAAGAGAGTATTTACAATAAATTACAGGAACAGGGCATTTGCTTTGATTTTGGATATATTGTGTTTGAGCAAGGAACCCAGCATCCCACAGTGGCCTGCCAAGGAAAGAGCAAAGTTACAGGTTTCACAAGTTGTGATGAAATGCCCCGTTTGGCTCAGAATCCTGTGTTCACCCCTGACTAATTCCATTGTGCTGCTCAGGCTGACATCCTGATTAAAAGAAAGTCATTCCATTTAATCATTAGGCAAACACAATATGAGTGCTGGGTAGGTTTGGTAAATACGAAGCAGATCGGTTATTGCTCCTCAGGTGCTGATAGTGCTATCGCCTGCCTTATCTCCTGTGTTATCAGCACCCCATTCTGCCACAGAGACACTGCTTGAAATTGCAGCATCATAAACAAGAAGCCTTTGGGTATTTGCTTTTCTCTCTTTCAAACACACATAATCACTCAGCAATACCAGGATGGTTAAACTGCCCTTAGAGCCAAATGACTTTGAATTAGATTTCTTCTCTTAACTACATCAAATCCTGATGCGTCACTGGTACCTGTGGAACTAATGCGCCAGAACAAGGATCTTTGCTGGGGAGATACTTTGCCACCCACTTACAGCCCAAGGTGGATGGAATGCATGACCCCCCTCAGCAGTTCGTGCTATGAAGCACAGACTACGCATTTCTCCAAATGAAGAGGCAGCTGAGTCCACCCACACCCGTGTTCAGCTGGTGGCCATCAAAGAGTTCCCTCCTGTGTCAATGCTGCCACTCCTCACTGAACAAGGACATTTTTGACTTAGGTGTGTGACGAACACTTTTCAAGGCAGGTGAGGGCACTGCAACAGCAGGGTGGGATTTTGAAAACCACTGCTATAGATCCAGCTCTTCAAAGCAATGGGAAATTTACTATTGAATTCCATGAGAATAGAATTAGAACACAGTTTTCTAAGCCCCTTCTGTGCAAAACATGCAGACTGTATTTTAAGATTTAGGGATCATTGAACCATAGAATAGCTTGGATTGGAAGGAACCTTAAAGATCATCTTGTTCCAGCACTCCTGCAATGGCCAAGGATACCTTCCACTGGGCAGGGTTGCTCAAAGCCCAGTTCAACCTGGCCATGATGCCATGAGGGTTAAGCTGAGCTGAGCTGTAGCACTCGTGGGCATCCTCCTTTTTATCTCACTCCTGGCCATGGAGAACCACTCCTTTATTTACACTGACACCATCTGAGGTGTCAGGGGAAGTGATGGGCAGGTACACAGAGCTGGAGGGAAGGAACCACAGCAGAGAGTGCTTTTCCTTGCTCATCTTTCCCTCAGATCCACAGCAGGATGGAGCCTTGCTATGCTGCCATGCAGGGGTACCACGCAGGAGGTTGCATCTAAATCCTTCTAAAATGGATGTTCTGTCATTCTGCAAGAAACAGCCTCCAAAGGTCTCTCAGAATAAGAGTTTTGAAAAGCCCTAACTTGCAAATGAATATTTTTCAGGCAATTCCTGTCATACTTATTATTACAATTACTATTATTACTATTGGCATTTTTGCCCATATTTGCTCACGCATTTTCACAGAGGGAGGATAGAATTGGAACCCAATTAATTTTTCCAATTCTACTCTCACAGCTCTGAAACCCAAGAAATTCTGCAGTTGTCACCAGCCTGCCTATTATGCCTATTATTTTGTTTCCTGATTCTCTCCCAAAGAGTAGCATCAAGATGAGCTTATTCTTGATACCTTGCTGTCATTTCCCTTTGTTTTCTGTTTGCAAGGTGCTGATGGTTACTTTCAGATTGGAGAAGGCTCCCAGCACATCAACTCTCTGGACAAACTGAGGGAGCAGCATAGCTGGGAATAAAACCTCCTGGAGATGCCGCTTTAATGCTGTTTGCATGGCTTTCCCTCTTCAGTTTGCAATCACTCTGACTTCAAAGAAGTATTTTACAAGTCCCTACCTTCAGAGCTTTGCAGAATAGAGTATTTGTTCCATCTTCCCATCAGGTACTCTCAGAAATAGCCTTACAACAACTGGTAAGGAGGTGGGAGGCATTTTATTGTTCTGATTCCCTTAAAGCAGCAACACCCTGCAAAACTGTAGGACAGTTATAGGTGCTGTGATTTTTTTTGCTATCTCCCTTCTTAGCTTGTGCATTCCAGTTTAATACATCCTCACAACTGTGATTTTTTATTATCATAGTTAACATTTTGCCTTCTGAATGCAAAAAGATGCATTTGCTGGTCTGTCTGGAGGCTGAGCCTGGGAACATTGTTTCCCACTTGATAACATTTAAATGTTCTTGGAAAATATTGGTCTATTTGTTCAAAATTTTGTTCAAATAAAACCTCAGCCAAAAGTGCTGTAGGGCTTTTTACATTAATCTTTCCAACGGCCTTGTTTAAAGCATGAATTTTCTTCAGGGTTTGTTTTATTAACTTCTTTACTTATTATTAAGGACATTGAAGATTGAGAAAAATAAAAGCAAAGCTTCAGACTGCTGAGCTGAGAGACCCATGTCCTAATCACAGCGTACAGTGAGGAGTAGAGTCTGTGATTAGGATAAAAGTCTGGTCATGAAAAGTGACAAAACACTCATTGCCTTCAGGAAGATCAGCATTCCTCCAGTGTCTCTCTGTTGAGAACAGAGGTTCTCCTTTGGCTAAACCTTGTTTCTAATTAAGTCACTGATTTCAACCTCACAATGAACTTCATCTATTTTTTCCCTTCCACTAAAAATTAAACTGCTTTAAAATGGACTGTGAATTCTACAGAAATATTCTGGTTTAGACAAATTTGCCATTGAGTAACTGGGTATTTTTCGTCAAAAAGTCTTTAAGACCATGACACTGATTTTACACTGATCCTGGGAAAATTTCCCCTTCAGGCCCCTGTCTGAGTCTCCTGCTGGTTTGATTCATTGCAGATTTTTCCCTTATCGGATGAGTAGCTTGACCATTTGATTTTATTGTTGGTTTCTTTCCAGATGCCAGAAGTACTGAGTATTTAAATATATATCTGAAGTTCAGCAGGAAATTGAAAATTGATTCTCTACAGCAGTTATCTGAGATATGGTTCAAGTTCTCACTTCAAGTTAGCCAGAGCAAAGAGCTAAAGCACTCTCTGGGGAATGCCAGCTTGACACGTATTCCAGAGTGATTTCTGGGGCATCTTTGAACAGAAATTCAGAAATTATACTTTTGTTTAAAGAAGTTTCCTGTCTCCTCTTGGTTCTACTAAATAAGCACGGAGGGTAAGAAGAGAACAAAAAGGATTTCTAATTCCTTGGTGCTATGCAGGCTCCTTTCGGCAGAGACGTGTCATGAGTTGCCAGAGAAGGTGACGGTCAGGTTCAGGCTTTCTGTGATCTCCTTTAGCTGTGCTGGGGCATGGCCACAGGCCACAGTCAGAGCTCAGACAGCTGCTGCTGGATCTCATGGATGGAGCTGGGTAGGAGGTGGCTTCTTCCCAAATATTTCAGTGAGAGTCAGCGGGTTGGGCAGGACCAGGATGACCGACCGTGGCTGGAGCTGGGATATCCACAGGGACAGACACGAGTGTGTGGGTGGCTGCTCCTACAAGCACGATCTGCTGCTGACTGGTGTTGGAAGCTCCTGTCTCAGCCTCTGCCATGAAACTGGAATTATCCTCCTTTAGTTTCCCAAGCAGTTCCCAAGGCTGCCTGGTACTGCTGAGATCCAGTAGAGCCAAGTGCTTACTGTAAAAGTAAGTGGTATGACATAAAGTCCTATTTTTACCAATGTTTCTGTGAATTGGATATTGGAGATGTACTGACTCAGACTGGTGACCTTTGGCATTCTGAGCTACATTAAAACAACATTTGGGAGCAGAGTTTATTGATACTTTTCTCAATAAAATTAATGAAACTATTTTTGGGTAAAATATTTACAAGACTATAATAGTGACTTAAATACTTCCCTGATGCCTAAAGAGGCCAACCTAGAAACAGAGACTAGACAGGAGTAAGGGAATAAAGGTGGATATTTATTTGAAAGGCCTTCAGAGGTACACCCTGGGCAGGACAAAGGCTGCACCCAAGATGGACCCCGAGTCACGAGTTCTTCACACTTTTATAGCTTTGGTCCATTTGCATCTCAACTCAATTTCACCAATTAAACTTTAGCTAATGATGGAATTTCCCCTCAGCTTGCCCCCCTTCTCAAGATGCTGGGTTACACATTTTGGGCCTGGGCCGGGCTGGGTGTCCTTGGAGAGCAGCCTGGAGAGGCTTTGTTCTGTCTGTCTCAGCATGAGAGAGCAGCAGCTCCCAGGCTGCAGGACACTGCAGAGTTACACACTGGGAATGCAGGATTGGAAACATATAAAAGTTAAAATATAAGGCATCATCCTACCTAAGTTTAAGGTGTCTCCAGCACCACTTGCAGTGGTCACCTATCAAATGTGTCAGCCTCCAGAACCTGGGATATGTGAGGCCTCAAACCCCTTTATGCTCTGGCAGGACAGTGAGTGCAGCAATGATTCATTATTACAGCCCAGTGTTCAATACAGATTGATTTGGTTCTGTATCTTTTTGTTCAAAATGCATTTCCACACAAATGAGTCTGGTGTGTTCAAACCTCCTATGTAATCATTTTACCAAAATTCTGTAATAAATAAATTACCTTCAAAAATCTACTGGATACACAAATAAATCTGCAGATTCTGTGTTCAGCAGAAGCAATAAATCCTTTCTCTATCACATACAGTGTTTACATTTGCCTAGGGGCTCTAAAACATTATGAGATGAAATGATTTTCCTGTTCCTTGGTGTCTGACTGCCATGGAATTTAAGTGTTTCATGAATTTAATTGTGAAGAGAACAGTTTAACATCTTTCAGCCACCTGTGGGAAAATGCAAGGAGGAGCCAACTTGATATTGCCTGGAAAATGATTCATATTTAAAATTTAACAATGATTACTGTATCAGGGGAGGTTCAGAAGGGCATAAAATGACCCCATGTCCATTAAAGATCTGTGCAAACTGGCAAAAGAAGGATTTGGTATCATAAGTAGGGCTTGCGGTAGAGTTGCATTCCAGGCTGCATAAATCTCTTTATTTATGCAACATTAAGCCAATTTTCAGCATTTTCCTGAAAATCTATTAGTTGCTTTCAAGCTCTCTGAAAGGTATCCTGTTTCGTTGCAGGAGAATTCATCTGCCATGCTCTGAAGAGAGTGTTTATATCTCTAGCAACTAAAAGCTTGCAAAAAGGCAATTGCAGTCTTCTGCTGGGGCAGAGGTAGATGAAACAAAAACTACTACTGTTCCTCAGATGTAAAAAGAGTTCTATTTTCAATGGAAAAGATTGTCCTGACTTACCTTGATTACTGAAATCAAGGAAAACATAACTTCAGTCTATCAAACCATTTTTGTACCATTTAGGGAACGAGAGAGAGGATTGCTGTACAAACTGGGAAAGAAAGCAAAACTACCAGTTGTATCTCCTTAAAAGTACAGCCCTTCATATTTTCAATTTCCCATCCCTATTTTGTTTTCTTGGTCCTCTTTTATTCACCTTTTTCTTTGCAAGAAATACAAGAAGGAATTCTAATGTATTGTGTCTGATCCTTTATTCTGGCTTCCCTGCTTGGTGCACAGAAGTCAGGGTGTGACATGAACAACAATTTGATGTACAGAGCCTGCAGTGGATTCTTGGATTTTATTCAGGACTAAATGACAACAAAATCTTTGAAAACCTGAGAAGAAGGTGGGGTAGTAAAAGAGATGTGTGGGAGAAGAAGAATATAAAAAAAGGATCAAAACAGATAAATTTCAGTTGGCAAGCGATAATATACTCTTCAGTTTCCTAGCGTTAAATTTGTAGCTTCCAATGTATTTTAGTGATGGATTCTGCATAGGAAACTTAACGTAAATTAGCTATTATAAATTTGTTTCCTAACAAGAAAAAGAATTAAATATCTTCTTATAAATTTTGCTAATGTGCTCGGTAGTGAAGCAGAATCAAGAGTAAGAAACAGAATACTGCTGACAATTTCAGTGAAGAAGAAAATCAATCAAGTGTAATGTGCATCATTCCTTATTTGCTGGGATAATTTGATCCCGACATTCTGCACTGTGATGGGCATGGCTTGCCTTGTTCAAGATGTTACCCACATTATGTCTTTGGGAGCTGTCTTCTTCCATTGTCACCCACTCAATACACATTCTTCTAACACACGTGCATGGGAAACAAGTGCTTCCAGAGCTCCTGATTGTCCCAGCACCTCTCTACATGCAGCTGACACAGAGACAGATGAATCTGCTTGCAGGGACACATTGTCTGAAGCATTGCTTTGGTTCATTAAAGCAGTGCCTGAGCAGTGCTCAATAAATGCTCTTTATCACTGAAAATTAGCAGTGGTGTGAGCAGGTCTGGTGAACTTTGCAGCTACACTCAGGGTTAAGAATGACAGGGTCTGAGCGTTGGGAATTGGGAGAAATAAAATTCTGAAAGCAGAACAGCCTGGAGACTGGAGCATTCATTCCTGCATCTCTCTTAGGGTGGGACTGTGCATTAGCAGATGGCAGCCTAAAAACAATATGTGCTGAGAGAGCTCGAGATGTATGGCAAGATTTTCAACACCTACGCGAGCGTTCTGAGGAGTATTGTCTGTCAGGGGTGGCTCAGGAATTTACGAGTTGCCTTTGTGTGGATTTCTGCAGCTATTATCTGCAGACGATCAGCCAGGAGATGTTGGAGGCAAATTCGAGGCAAATTTTCACAAAATGGAATATGATAACCAGTCACAATATTAATCCCTAAGCTTTGATGTGAGCCTTGTAAAACATATATAAGAGCAGCCCAGGCCCCTCTTTATTGGTAGATCATGGAGATGGGTTGGGTTGTGAGAGGCAGAAGAAAATTGTGACTGAAGAGCAAATCATGATCTTGCCATCTGCCTGGAAGGAACTATTATATAGGGTTTGCTGTCAATCAACCAACCTGTTTTGAAGCAAAGGCAGAACAGTATATGATTTTTTTATCCTGCTCATTTCATGCACTAATTCCCTACTCAGAAACTTGCCATTTCCAGCACCAGCACAGCACTCTGGGCTCTGGCTGCAGCTCCCTGCCTGGCCCTGCAATCAGGGAGAACAGGTGTGGAAGAGAGTGCTTAGAGTGTTTTTCTTAAATAATGACAAACCCATAGCTGTGACAAAGAATTAAATCTTAATTGTTTAAGCAATGGCATCAGGGAATATTGGCTACTGTATGTCACATATTCATGATAATTCTCTTTTTTTTTTTTGTTCCAGTGGGAGATCTTTCCTCCAAACTCTCATTTCCACCCTCTTTAATGGTATCTTTTGTGTTGCTTTATGAATTTTTTTTTTTGGTTGGTTGGGGGTGGGTTTTTTCATGAACCTAACTGAAGGCAAAAATGGTTGCTGTCTGCCTGCTTTATCTTTTCAAGGATTTTCCTAGGAACCCTAGGCTATAGCGTTGCACAGCAGTGTATTTCATCCATAACTACATTTCCTTATGTAGCACCTCTAGTGTGAGGATGTTCAAGCATGCTAAAATAGGTGTGTGGAAGCCACACTGCGCCCCTGCACTATCCAGGACATTTTAGAAGTAATAAACTGAAGTATAATTTAATATCGTAGAGTGATTCCATTATAAGAGTCCACACTGCAGGGGACAAGTAGCACAGAAACCTCTCAATTTGTTAATGTTTTTTTTTCCCCCACCACTGTCTGTATTTATGATAAAGTGGAAGGAAATACATGGGTTTGCAAATCAGCTGTTTGGTCAGTCCCCTGGTGTAATGTAAGAGCTGAGATCTGCTCTGCAGCTGAGGCCAAGGCAGAGTCAGAGGACTTTAAAGTGCTATTTTCAGGGTAGCACCTGGACTTGTAAAGACCAGAAGTGCAACGCTGCAGAGCTGATCTGGCCTCCTGCATTTTCCTTCGGCAGAGGCACCAGCCAAAACTTCCTTTCCAAAGGAGGTGCTGGGCTATGCCAGGATGTGCATTTGGTGTGCACTGGAGCACCCAGGCAGATCTGGGTGTCTGGGAACATTTCCCAGCCAGGAGAGGCCCTGAGCTCCCAGCAGAGCTCCCTGAAGTTATCCCCAGCATGGCACCACCCTGGCACAGAGCCACCCTGGCATGGCACCACCCTGGCATATTTCCCACATCAGCCTGGTTGTGCCTGGTCATTGGGATTTACTCTAACCAAAATAACACTTTGCACCCGACTGTGTTTTGAGCCTTCAAACCAGCTCCTCCCTGTGTTCTGGTGGTTTGAGTTTGTAAAAGCTCCCACTGGGGAAAAGGCACTGAGAGGAAGAGGATGGTGGTGGGTTTTGTTGTCTTTGAAGTTGGGGAAGCAGCCAAAAATTCTGAGAAAAAAAAAAAACAGTCTAAGCTAGAGGACAACAGAAACAAGAGCTAAACCTGTCTGTGACTTCAGGCCTTTTTTTTTGGGGTTTTTTTTTTGTTTTAAGGTGGTGTTTGAGAAATAGAATTTTGGGGGTTGTGGAGCGGTTTCCTGGTTGTGTTGTGGTTTTGGCTTTGAGTGTTCATGGTGCGTTGGGGAAACTTTTGCTTCTCACAGTGATGGGGAGCTTGGGGCTAACTGGAAAATGGTTGATGTATTTTTGAGCTTTGGTCTGTGTAACAACTTTTTGTGTGGCTTTTGGCTGCTTTTCCTGTAATTGTCCTTGTGCCGGGAGAAGGTGGAAGGCTGGCTGGGCTGGGGAAGCCTGCCACAGAGGAGAGGGGGTATCAAACTGGGGCTGAGTTCCTGCAATGTTTTAGGGAGAAATTTATTTCCTAGATAGTCTTGTTTCTATGCTGATGTCTGAAATATGTCAAATTTGACAGAAGAGGCTTATTTTAGCTGCTGTTGAAGCCTCCTTTTTTATTACTTCAGGATAATGACAGAATCATGGAATGGCTGGGGTTGGAAGGGGCCTCTGAAGACCCTCTAGTTCAACCCTGCTGCTAAAGCTGCTGAAATCATAATGGAGACCTATTTTTTTAATTAAGTTTAACTGATATTTAGGAAGATAGCAAATGTAGAGGGAGTGAATATAACCCAGTGACCATATCTGAGCTCACCACAGGGGATTTGCTCCCCAAAGTTTCTGAATGCCTTTGCTTCTCTTGGATTTATTTTATTTATGTTGTAAATGTTAAAAATACCTGCACCTTCACGTAAAAGTTGTGCTCTCAGCAGCAAAAGTAGATGCTAAACCTGTGTTTGAGGACTGATATTTAACATAATGAAAATGATATATCAAATGCCAAATGTCCCCTCTGGCTATAGATACACTAATTTTCAGTTCATGCAGCCTCTGACCCATGATTTGTCCACAGTAGGTGGATCTTGCATGTAATGTGGTTTTAGCTGGTCTGGAAAAGCAGCTGCAGCCTGACAAAAGTAATAGTTTGTTTTCAAACGGGGAATATTTCAATAGCATTTTATGTAATGGGTTCAATCTAGCTCTTTTAAGAATCAGCTGGAGGCTCTGAGTTTGTGCTGGGAAGAAGTTGGGAATTGCTGAGAAGATTCTGGATTTTCAGATCAGGATGATCTCTCTAGCTAATATATAGATAAAGGATAATAGCATCACAAGAAGCCATGAACTGCTATCAGTTCATAGGCTGTTTTAGCTTAGATTTCTTTGTTTTTTGGTATCTCTGAACTGAAACTAAATGGACAACTCCATTTTATGATGGTTATGTTTACCTGCTGTGACATCCTGAGCACAGTCATGTTTTGCTGGTTATATTTTAAATGTATTGAGTGCTATTGAAATCTTTTTTTGCACAATGATAATGTACTGCAGGGATAATTCATCTTTTTAATCCTTAGCAAGTGCTGATCTTGTCAGCTAATGGCAAGTTCTAGATAAGGGTTGAGACTTTTTATGTGCGTTGTCCTACATACTTTAAAAATAACTGGGACACAAACTTTTGTGATACAAACTTCCCTGACAAATATAGATGTGTTCTTTTTTCTTTCTCTCCCCTCTTAGGCTTTGGAAACCTGTAAAAAGCAGAATCACTGCCTCCCAAACACAGTAATTGTGAAGACCAGACACCCCTTTAACAAGAAGTAGCCACACGTTTAAGGTAGGCTGGTAGGAGTAATTGTGAAAATCCTTCCTTTTATGTTCTGTTCTCACTTCTCCCTGCTTTTGTCAACATTTAGACTTGTTATTTAATTCTTTGTTGTTTTCCAGTACAAGCTGCTTATTGTACTCCTGTGCTTGTGCGTTTTTGCTTGGTTGGGGTTTTTTTGGTTGTCTCTTTTTCCCTATGGTTTTGTCATCTTTCTGATTGGATCTTCCCTGTACACTTGGGGATGTTTGACAAAACTGCTGCTTCTGCCAAGCAAGTTTGGTGTGGCTGAGGCAGCAGGGAGAGAGGCAGTGCAGTGATGTGCCATGAGAAAAGAGGGTGGAAAGGAGCCACCAGCTCTGGGTGCCAAGAGCAGCAGGTGGAGCATCTCCTCTGAGTGTGTTGTGCTGTTGTGCTGTTGCCTTGGCTGATCCTCCATATCTGTCTGCACCTGGGCTGGAAACAGAGCAAATTTCCCAACGTCGTGTACGTGAAGTGGGACAATAACTGTCTGAACCAGCCCCTTGGATCCCATGGGAAGTGGCTTCTCTGCACATGTTGTTCAGCTCTGCTCCTTCAGGCTCTTGGTGTGTGTGGCCTTTGTGTTGGTCAGTGGAGGCTGTGGTCACAGCCAGACAAATCACCAAATCTTTCCTCGGTGGTTTTTTCCTTCATGAAGAATGTAGTATCTTTCTAGCTAAGCTTTTCTTGTTTGCCTTCAGGAAAAACACTGCATCTTCTCTTGTCTTGGAGCAAGCTATAGGAGAAGAGAGCCTGACAATATAGACAGAAGCATTTAATGCTGTCATAGAAGACCTAGGAAGGGCAAGAAAGGAAATAGATTCGGTTTGGTCATTGAGGTTGGATCAGATGTCCTGCAAGAGAGGGAGAAAAGTGGTGAGGACTGAGAAAGAGAAGTCTCAGGGCAAGGAAGGTTTTCCTGGGAATATATCAAAAGTTCTAGACAGGCCGTGGAGCACCTGGCTGAACAGAGGGGATGTGCACGTGCAACATCAAACATTGCTGCACTCATGCATCGAATGTAGCTTGTAAATGTTTGTCTGGGCCAAGCTGTGTCCACAGCTGGTGTCCAGGGAGCTGATAAACTTGTGCTCTCCCTGTACCAAAGGAATCCTGCTTGACTCTTTGCACTTCTTGTTCCACTAGGGAGAAGGAAAACAACCAAGAGCAAGAAACACAGGGAGTCTCAGGGCTTTGGAGGAGGATTTCTTGGCTGGTTTTACTCTGGGCCTCACGGCATTGCTGCTCAGGCAATCACATGTAGGCAGCTCAATCTTCACATGCTCGGCTGCTGGTTTTCCATGTGGGATGGTTCCCAGCAGAGGAAAAGCTCAGTGGGGAGGTAAGGGGGCCAAGAAAAACTGCTCTGACATATTTTAAAAAAACCTTCCACAAATGTTGTGAACCTAGGATGAGTGTCAGAAATCTGGCTTTTGGTGGAATTGAGGTGAAACTTGCTGTGAGACTACACTTGGCTCACCTGGGTAGGAACATTTAGGTAGGGAGGAGCTGCAGTGCGCAGTGCCTGTTGCCCAGGCAGCAGCCAAGGCGGAGCCTGGGATATGGGAAGGAGCTTTGTAGGGTGGGTGGAAGCAGCTGGGAGGGGTGGAGAGCACAATCTGTGAAAAGCAAAGCTTCATTGTCCCAGGAACATTAGAACTGAGGAGCTTTGCATTTCCAAGATGGTGAGCCTTCTCCAGACCCTGTGAAATACACGCCTGGGATGTGTCGTGTTAAATCTCTGCATGGGGAAAAGGCAAGTGTGGGGGAGGAGGAGAGAGAGGCAGAGGAGGCAGAATGCAGAAAGCAGAGGCCAGAGGCCCCTATTTGGGTGCAAGCACCAATCTGCCGTCTGCGTGAGCCTGCCTGAGTTGCATATGCTGTCCTTTTCTGTGTGCCCAGAAAATTGTGATAAATAGAGGTTCAGGCAGGGAAGAGCATTTATTTTTATTTGCCTATTTTTGTCATTCGCTTGGCATCTCTAGATGAATGGTGGAAGCAGAAGGGAAGGGCTGTTCTCCTTGTACATGCAGCCCTGGGTGTGGGGCAGGCTCAAGCTGGATTCCTGCTGACCCCTTGCAACCTACATTCACCTTGGAAATATCACCCAGTGTAATGGTCTGCTCGTGGCAGCTGTCCCAGCAACCCCGTGGAGTGTTCCAGTCCGAGCTGTGGATAGGCAGTTTCCATGCTCCCTCACTGGGATAGCTCAGGTGCTGTGCTCTCTCCTCTGTCCCATCAGGTATCAGAGTGGGGGTGGAAGGACCTCCTCCCGACACTTCACCTCCCATCAGTCAGATGCAGACCACATAACCCAAAGGGTGTTGTGCCCTCTGCAGGGCATGGATTCATCCTGCCCCACTGCTGCCAGGAGCTGCTGTTCCACAGGACACAACCTTTTGTCCCACCTGCCTTCTGTCTAGAGAGAAATTACTTTCAGCCTTCCCTTTTCATGAGAAAGCATTTTGAAATGTGCAGACTGCTCACTCATGCCTTTTTTTCCTTCCTATTTTCTCTTTCCAGTGTCAGTAGCCCCACATTCAGTATGGGCCCAGGGGTGCTTGTAAAGCATCATCCCCTCCCTGTCAAAGCCAAGTGAGGAGGCTGAAGTAAAGCCCCAAAGCATCAGGTGGATATGACACTGAGCTTAGCAAAGAGGGCAAGAGGAAAATGTTTGATGTCTTGTTGGTCCACTGAAAGTTAAAATTGGCAGCAAAGGCTTCAAAGCAGGTGTGAGGAAGCTTCTGCAAGAGTTGCCAAGGACTCCTGTGTTCCTGTCTGATGCTGGGAGCCAGGGCAGGGGAGAGGCTGCAAGCACAGCCTGTTTAATATTCTCTGTGTCCCTCTGATCTCCCCCCTACCCTGCAGAAGCAACACGTCCCCTGTTCCTGCAGAGCTTGTCCTGAGCAATAGCAGCATCTGTCAGGGGTTATGGTGGCATTAGCCTCATGGAGCTGGGAGTTAGCAGTGCTTGGCAGAGTGACAGTTCTGCTGTACCTTACATAAATCTGTATCTTGCATAAATCTGTCTCTGCCTACTCTGCCAAGGTGTGTGGTCACAATTTGTTTGATTCTTTCTGCTGTCCACAAGGCCTTTGAGTTTCTTAGAAGGTTGTATTTGCTTCTTGAGACCCTTGTCCTTCATCTTTCTTCACAGCTCCCCACTCCATACCCTTTCACTTGTATCTTTCCCACAAAGTCCTAAAAGGGATGTATTTTAAGCAGGTGTTTATTTTAAAATAAATTCCCATCACCTGCCCCTCACAGGTGCTGCAGAAATCTCCCTGTATTCCTATGGAAAGAGGGAAGATCTTGAGCCTCCCTGGGGCTTTGGCAGCAAACCCCAGCAGCCTCCCCTTGCTGACTCCTGCTCTGGGCTGTGCCTGATCCCAGGTAGCTACAAGGTACCTACCTCATTCATCAGTACTTCATGGTACTTGGTTGCCTCTCATCTGCTTTTTTTGAGCTTTCTAGAACCTTCCGAGACCAGAAAGTAATAACTACCTCAGTTCTTTGCCGTTTTTCAGTGTCTAAGGAAATTCTTCAGGAAAATAAGAAAACCTTTCTTAAACATATTATTATTATATCGCCAGCCATATTGGTACTATGTGTTTTCAAACAAAGCACCTGAAAAGAAAATGTTGACCTCTTTGAAAGCATCTCTGGTCACCATGAGGCTTGTCCTGAGCCACTCTCTTGTCCCCAGCTCTGCTCAGGGAGCTGATGGGAGCCCCGTGCTGTGGGGACAGTCCATGTGCCAGTGCTCTCCTGTGTCACTTTGTCACACACACACCTGCCACCAACTGCTTCACTGTTTTAATGCTGTAATAAAGACCTGCTCTGAGCACTGTGGCAGAGACCAGTATAACATTCCTGTTGGGCTGCAGGGCCAAGTTCTTGGTATGTATTGCCCAATAAAGCACAGCAGCTCCAAAGGAGCCTGTGATCTGTCAAGTAAACTCATTGCACCTCTCAGTGAGAGTCTCCACTGAGATAGACGTCCTCAGGTGCTGAGAGGGAGGTACTTGAGAGTAAGGTTACTTAGTGCTGTTATTATTTACGATTATTTGGTGTCTCATACTGGTGAGCAGTGAAGGTGGCACACTTCTACCACGGGTTGTCTAGGGGAAAAAAAAATAATCCCACATTGTGTTATAGCACACATCCTGAGCTCTTAAAATGGAAGTTCCTGTTTTGTCTCCAAGCCCTTTTTCTTTTGTAGGCAGACATAAGAGCTGTAATAGCAAGTGAATGTATGTACTAAGTCTATACAATGGCTCTTTAAAAAAAATAATTACATATGGTACAAGAGGGAGAGGAAACCACTCCATTCCTGTAAATGGCCACTTAAGACCTGGAGAATAAACAACTGTAATAAATAATCTGGCATAGCTGAGCTTTAGCATTTGGGAGTAAATCAGATCTCTTTCCCCATTGTCTGCAGAGATGCCTCGGAAATGGAGTTGGAAGGAAAGATTCCACTCAGAGTTGTGGCAAGGTGTTGGAAAGCCCCTGGGAGCGTGTAGGAGTCCCCTGCTCTCCCGTGTGTCTCGTTACACTTTCCCTGCACCACCCTTCCCCGTTCGCAGGCGTGTGCTGCTCCCTCAAGTCTCGCTTTCCTCTCGTGAATAAGTGCCGGAACAACGCCGGGGAATAAAGGCTCTGCCGGCAGAATTAGCGCGTTCCCAGGTCGCTCCTGGGCTGCCCAGCCCCTCTCCTCCCCCGGCGGTGCTCCGCTCCTGCCCATCCCTAGTGCCCATCCCCAGTGCCCATCCCCGCCGGAGCGGCCGCTCCCCTGCGCGGTGCCGGCTCCGCTGCCGCTATTTAAATGCAGCTCCAGTCGCTGGCGAGCGCCTGGCTGGGGCTGCTGAGCGAGGGCTGTGTCGCTTTAAGGCACATGTGATAGTCTCCCGAGCAGGGATGTGTTGAAATAGGCTCCGGCACCTCCAGCAGCCGAGAGCAGCGCACGCACCGCCGCCTCCTCGCCGCCCGTGCGGAGCCGGAGCCGGAGCCGGGGCCGGAGCCGGGGCCGCGCTGCCGCACACGCCAGCTGCTCCTCGCCCTCGAGTGTCCTGCGAGCTGCAAATTATCTCCAGATCACTTCAAAGGGCTCGTCAAGCAGAAGGGGATGCTAGGAAATGATTTAAAGGTGAAAATGAGAAGGTTTCCACCCCTCAAACCTTGGCCACTTTTCTGACGGCAGTCTGAGAGCTCAGATGTCTTCTTTACTCTGGAAACAGGATTTGTAACGAAAAAGCGATTTTTTTTTTCTACTTTTAATCCTGATAAAGAAGATTATTGGGAAGCTATAAAAGAAATCCCTTATTGTGATACAGATGGATTTTAAAAAGTATTAGATCTTTCCGATGAACACTACTAGAGTGCTCTGCTCTTGGTTGGATTACTCAGGTAAGGAGCTTCCTCAGGATTTAAGATTCAGAGAGCAGATCTGGAACTCAGATAATAAGTGGAAAATATTCACTGCTGTGTTTCTATACTAATGATAAGATGATCTCTGGGTAAAATTGTGTATGTGACAGTTTGCTGACAAACAAATGCATGGAGAAATGTTTGTAAGAAATGCTGTGTTTGAGCAGAGGCAGTTTGAGAAAGGATTTTATATTTAAAAAAAACCCAAAACTAATAACAAAGCGTGAGTGCGTAAAGTAAGTCTGCTGTCCATGTGCTGAGAACATGATGCCGGAGGAAAGACACAGGAGCATTTAGCAGCTTGGGGAAGTTTGGCTTTGCTTTGCTCTTTGACTGGGATTTTTAAAGTTCAGTTTGAATAACCTGAATACCTGAAATTCCCCTACGTGAGGCTCACCTTTCCCTTTGCCTTGTGGTATAAAAAGCACGGGAGCACCAGTTATGACAAGAAGGTGTTAATTCCTGAAGACAAGGGAAGCCTCCCGGGAGCTCCCTGATCTGAGGGGATTGAATCTATTTTGCAAGATACATGGGTCTAAAAAGAGAGGAGGAAAAGTGCATTGTATACTGCAAAGCAAACAGTTGGAAATGAAATTAATTATACGCCAAGCAGTGCATCAAGCACTCAGTACAGAGAAAGGAAGAGCCTCATGCTGATCAAAATAATGTTTTGGTATTCTCTATTAATTATACTTGTCAGTTTATGTGGTTCATTTCAACTAATTAGACTTAAAAAGCTTCCCAAAGAGTGTGCTGCTTTAAAATCAGGGGGAAAAAAAGATTTATATGCATATATTTTATTACCGTTGCATTTCACTATTTTAATGTTGTTCATCTTCCTACTGTAGAAATCCCCCAATATCACATGCAGACTTTTTATTTTTTCTGTAAAGACATGATTTTTTCCATGGGAGAGATTTAATCTTTCAAAGTCTTTCTTGCTCTGTGAAAATGATGTTCAGCTGATTGGATTATTAGATAGAGAGCAGCATCCCGTCATTGGCTGAGTGAGGAGAGTGCCTGAAGTTTGATTAATTTGGCCATCTGAAATGCAGCAGAAGGTGCTGTTAAGGGAACTGGACGATGTGTAGCGTAGCTGAGCCTTGCAAAACTCCTGATCCTTGCAGGCACTGAGAAAGAGCTGCTGAAGTTAACAAGTCAGAGGGAAATTTAGCCAGTTGGTGCAGCCATGAAGACAAGTATGAAAAAACACAATTGTCTACACTGGATGGCCAAGTGCACCAACACCAGCAGACAAAGAAATTAAATTTTCCCCTTTGCAAAGGGAATATTTCTTAAATTTTGACGCAATCTGCTTTGTGAAAACCTCAAATCTTCTGTAGAACACAACTGAAATTCAGTCTGGCCATACTCCAGTCCTTGTACATGTACAGGTCGAACAAAAGGAAGCTGATTTCATCTGGGGATTAGAACATAATTCTGAGAAACAATTACTTTGTTTGGTAGACAGAAGCATGATTAATAATTAATGCTTGCAAAAGCAAAAAACCAAACAATGTACTGTTACCTTTGGGTCAGTAATAGCCTTTTTAGTTTTGGGGATGGAGTATTTTGGCAAGGTGTCTTGGATATCTGAGGATGTTTTATGCCTTTCTGCAATGTGTTTAAAGCAGCTTTGATACTACCTGGGCATCTTTTTGGTTTTTTTCAGCTGGTGCTGTGATTTTTTAAAAAAATTTATATTTTTAACTCCCCTGTAAATTCAGCTATGGATCAGTGTGAGAATATTTTCCAGCTTCTATTTATATTGTGGTTTTTTTAGTCCTCAGATTATTACAGTTTGATTTTTACCCCTGAATTATTAAAGTTATGCAGGCTCCTGTGTTGATGTCTCTTTACCTCAGCTGTCCTTTTTGGGCATGACCTTTGTGGTACAACAATTGTATCCTGCAGGGAGGAATAATACTCAAAAGACATTTAGCAAAAGGAGTGAAAAAGAAAAATATTAAAAATACTGTTGTAATGGAAGCTGACTATTCTGTGTGCTGTAAAGCATTGGATAATAATGTCTGTCTAATATTTTGTTTAGAGAATGGCAGTGGTCTCTGCAATGTCCTGGGTCCTGTATTTGTGGATAAGTGCCTGTGCAATGCTGCTCTGTCAGGGGTCCCTCCATCACACTTTCCAGCAGCATCACCTGCACAGACCAGGTAGGACTGAGCTCAGCCCTGGGCTAGCAGGCTCTCTGCCTGTGCTCCTGTCTGTTTTGGTAATGATTGACTAATCAAAACTCTTTTTATCATGTAAGTTTTATGAGTTGCTTGCCTCTGTATTGCACAGCATCTGTTTTTTGGTGAGTCTAATGTGTGTTGTGCTTTGCCAATCCGATGTGGGAATAGTCATGCTTTAATGTCATTTCCTAACAATTTCCCAACGTAAGAATCCCGTTTTGGGTAATGGCTCAGTTTCTGTGTCCTTGTTTCTCTCTCCTTCTCCCCATTTGGTGAAGTTCTGGAATGGCTGTAGAACTTGGACACTGTGACAGCACAGCTTTGGAGAACTTTGTACTTATCTGACCCAGACTGGGTTCAGGTTTGTTCCTTAAATCAGCACCAAATCTCCCTCAGCCACCCGTGCGTGCTGGAGCTCAGGTGTTTGCCTTGGAATAAAGGAGACACGCTTATTCTGAGGTTCTCAAGCTTACCTCTGAAAACTGATGGGGCTGCAAAAGTGCGGCCCGGAGGAGAATTTGGAGCTGTGAATAGAGTGCAATGCCTGTAAAGGCAGAATCAATCCCGCAGCTTAGCAGTGGAGAACACAGCTCACTTGGGCTGCTGGATCTGCAGGGACAGCACAGCAGTGGTTTTATTGTGTTTTTATTAATAGAAATGGATCACACAAGTTTTTCAACTTCTCACTGCACTTTGAAGAATATGCTATGTTAAAAATTGAGGTGTTGGCATATCCTAGCAGAGTATTCTCATCTGGTTAAAATTAGGTCAAGAAAGTCACTTAATTAATTTGAATCCAAAGAAAAGGTGGGAGAGGCTTTAAGAGTTGTAGAAATGAAAGATGGAAAACGTTTAACTCACAGTGATGAGTCATTTTACAATGTGGCAATTAATGTTTTAACATTTTTTGATCAAATGACATCCCAAAAGACAGATGGTCTTGAACACAGGTCTTTAGCAACTTTAAAACTCAAAGTTTTCCCAAGTACATTTCTTGCCCAGAAGTCACAGGTACTGGCATTGTCTTGGTTTCTTGTAATAAAACATACATGGTATAGAGGAATAGACCAAAATCCTTGCCAGGCCAGGTCTCAGTGCCCATGTTAGAGCACCAGATTAACCAAGGGTGTTACCTTTACCACCTGGCACTGGGAAGTTTGGGAATGCTTGAAGTTTGAGGGATGAGGGACTTATTTGGGACTTGCAGGGATTTTTTACAATGCAATCATCAGTAATGCTGCTGGTTGTTTGAGCGTGTCCCTAGTGAAGGAAATGGGAAAAACCAGCCCAGCTAAACATACATGTAAAAGGAAAATGTAATATCATTTTATGGATTCTCTTGAAACAAGTGACATTATGAGAAAAAATGAGAGCTGGGCAGATCCAGGGCGCTGCAACATTTGCCTAAGCTTGAAAAATCACCTTTTTTATGAAGCAAGAACAGAAAGACACTGAATGCATACCAAATGTTGGGGAAATGTGAAAAATGACAAAATCTTTCACTCGGAGATGTGCTACAGATAGAGTGAAGGTTTTACAGCTGCCTCATCACCTACTTAGAAGCAGCCAAGCTTTCCCTCCTGCGAGCCTGGCTCAGGCAGCTTCTCTGCACCCTACATGAATAAGATTGATGGTGTTCTGATCCCAGGCAGCCAATTTCAGTCTCTCAAGAAATAATCCACTACATGACAGATGAGTGGAATTTGACATGATGTTCACCTCGAATTCAGATTGTGCTGCACCTGGGAAGTACCAGCCAGTGAGTGTCCTTTAGGGAAACTGTTAGATATTTTGGACAATTTCTGCTGTCACAACAGAAAATCAAGCCAGTGGTTTTTTTATAAGGCCGTGAATTTGCAGTCTGCCAACTGAATGTGAAAGGTTGTACATAAAAGGGACGGAAATATGTTAACTAGCAAACTGAGTGATTTTAATGTATTCAGCTGCAGTCCCTGAGCACACCCTATTTTTCATATTTATATTATTAGGAATGCATAGTTTACTTTTAGTTAGAAACTGTTTAAGTAAGATTAAAATGTTCAGCCAAATAAAAGTGAATAAAAAATGGATGCAGATGAGCCAAGGCATAATTTCAGTAATTTAATATTTGGTATATGAAATTTTAACTTACTGAATCATGACAAATATAGCTGTAATCAATAGCATGCTCAGCATACCTTTCTTTTCAGTTTGTGATCTTCCATAGATAGTGAGGTGCTCTGAAATAAGAGAATTTGAGCAGTTCAGCTCCATCGTGGGGCCACTTTGGTACAAGATAATTAAAAAGGCAGGTTCCACCCCATCTTGTGATTCTCATGCTTGATGAATAGAAGAGTCTCACTGAGCACAGGAAGGTGCAGGTAAAAGATAAAATCCTCTTGGAGTGTATTTAGCATAATAAACTTGAACTGTGGATTAGCACAGTGAATATATCCATCTGGACTACTGCAGTTAATCCAGTTTTGAAACCCTGGAAATCAAGGGCAATATATAAAAAGGTTAGTTTATCATCAGAGATTTCTGAGCTTGATCTTTTTTTTTTTTTTCCTCCCTGAAACTTTCTTAGGCAAGTATCTGAATGGCTGAAACAGATTTGTACACACTGTGCAATCACAAAAGCTTAAAGCCTCTTTTCAGTGCAGTATAATTTTTCATTTTTATAATTCAGTACTTCTTTATTCAGTTAGATGACTTAGCAGAAGGTATGAACCTGGAAACAAATCTGATAAACTGCTCTACATGACAGTATTTGTGATTGACTGTAGCTTTATTTTCTGTGAAATGTTGGCAGGTGGGCACAGGTAGTAAAGCCACAGTAAATACTGCTTGCTTCTAAGATGAATGATGCTGTATTATTTGTGCCCGTTCATTATTTCTTTCTTGTATCATCAACATGATGAGAAGTTTGAGTGCTGCTCTTTAGTGCCCTTAAGTGTTGGTGCCGGTTCCTTTTGACTTGGATAGATCAGGAGGAGACCTTGGAGTAAACCTGCAGAGCCCCACTGCAGTGTGATTCCCCTTAGGCAACACTCGTGGCTTTCTGCAGGGCTTTTTATGGCTATATTTCATTTTCACGAAAATCATGTTAGGCAAAGGATGTGTGAAAGCATTCACAGGAAATAACTTTATGTGGAAACAAATCTCCATCTCTGCGAGCTTGTCATTTCTGTGTGATTTAAGAAGAAGCAGTGGTAATGAAAAGAATTCCACACTGGTTGTTTTAGTCTCTAAGACACACACAGTTGTAGGGCTGTTGAATTGGCCGAGGGTTAGAGTGGACATGTGATTTGCAGAGTTATCTGAGTGCCTGTGATAGTTCATTGATCATCTGATTGACAGGATTGACCCTCCCAGCAGTAGGAAGTAGATGCTGGCATTTGGTGACACAGGAAGACATCAGTAAAGTACAGAATTCAAGTTCAAAAAAAATAAAAAAGCAGCCGTCACCCTTTCAATCGTGCAATTCTTTGCAAAATTTTGACTTTGTTCCATAACAAGTTATTGGATCTGTCAGCTAATCATAGGTGACAGCACTGGCCATGTGTTACCTGGAAGGACACGGGATTCCCCTGTAAGTTTGTGCAGATGAATTAGGTACACATCAAGTTAGTCTTGTGTGCAGTGTAAAGATGTAAGCCAGACACAAGCAGAAAAATGTACCCTCTGTAGCACTGCTGACATTTGCAAATATGTTAATTAAAAATAGGCCTGTTCAGAGGAAGAAATCATGGACTGAATCAAGGCTGGAATTTTATGATGCTACACATGAAGCACCTTTTATTGTGACAGTGGTTAATGATGTGCCTATTAAAAATCTTCTCAAGAAGTGATTCTCTGTGCTTCATATTATGAAATGGAAAAATCAGTCTCAAAGCAATTCTGCACCAACTAACAAGGAACATCAACCTAAGGATGCTCTGAGCATGTTTCTCAGTAGACAGCATTTTGCAGAAACTGGAGTCTGTAGCTGTGAGCAAAAAATGTCTTAGTTCTGATCTTGGCCTTCCCACTGATTTTTTACAGCCTTGGGGTAAACCGCATATTTTCACATTTCAAAAGGTCTGCTATTTTCATATGCCCCATATATGTGGCTATTCAGTTCTAAACAGACAGGGTTTTGAATCTAATTCCTCAGGAAAGTGTAAATAAAATGTGTCTCTACTTTGTAGAACAGTTGAGATTTGGAAGGTGAATTCAACAGAATTTTTGCTCTTGGTGTTGACAGAAGCAAGTGTGGCACTAGGTAGTTAATATATAAAAGTTTCTATGATTAGCAAAATTGTGTTTCATTAATCACATGGTGTGAATGCAAACTGTTGCCTTCAGTATACAATTGCCAGACAGGAACACAGCCAGCCATGGCCATGAAAGGTGACAGCTAATGTTTTGTGCTGTGTTAATTAAAATGAGCAAATTTTTAAGTACTGAGGTCTGATTCAGTTTTCATTTACACCAGCAAATGCACAGGAAGCACCACAGTGCCCTGGTTTGTTCACAATCAGAAAATCCTGCTCACAAGGAGCTGTTCCAGTCACTCACTGGAAAGATCTCCCATGTGATGCCTTTGTTATATACACCTGGCCTTCATAGGCTGCTCTTGAAAATGTGAAATTACCAACTGCTAAGTGAAGAAATCCAGGTTGTAAGTACCTACTGTGTTCCTGGTCACATACAAAATACATTTGGATGTATGTGGACACGTATCTTGTTTAGGAAGAGAACTGATGTGACAAAATCAACACTTAAGGATGAGGTAGGGTTTCTAGCAGCATGATGGCAATGAACTGCCTGCTGTGCTTGTGTGATGCACTTGTTTACAGCAGCAGATGTGATCAGAAGTATTGCACCCTCTGATTTTGATTTTTCAATTTTTTATTTTTTTTTTTCCCTCTCTGAATAATCGAACCTCCAAAAAAACCCCAGCATGGCTCCAGGGCGTGCTTGCAGATAGGGTTAGCCATGGGTGTTTTTGGGGGGTTGTAAGCTGTTGCCTGAGACGCAGGGAAGCAAAGAGGAAAGGATAGGTTGGCATTGCCAGGGGTCAGCCAGTCCTCGCTGGCTGGGCAGTGGCAGAAGGAGAAGGGAGCTGGGATCCTCACAGCTCGGTGCAGGTGGAGGAAAGCTGTCCCCAGTCACAGTGCTGAGTGTGACGCCTTGTTACTGCTGCTCCAGGGAGATGCAGCAACCTGAGGGCGAGCAGGTGTTGCAGCTCGATGGGCTATGGAGAGCAGCGTGGCCAAGGTGTGCAGGGGGGCCCTGAGCAGCCCACGGTGCCCAGTGAGGCTCCCCAGGAGCTGCTGGGAGTGTGGCTGCACTCCTGTGAATGCACTCCTGTGCTCACCCTCCCTGCACACCTTGTGCAAAGGAGCAATGGCAAAGTGCTCACAGAGGAGCAATGGATGGTGCCTCCTGGGTGTGCTTTGCACTGGCACTGGCTGTGCTCTGGCTCTTTATTGTTCCTGGCCACGCTCCCATCCCCATCCCGAGCCACTTCAGCTCTACCTCAGGCCTCTCTGCAGGCAGACAGTCGGGTAGGTGCAAAGCAAATCCCTCTTGGCGTGGCAGGAGCTGCCCTGGGGAAGGAGGGAGCAAAAAGCCCCTCTCGCACCTCCTGCTCCCAGGGCCTGTGCTGAGCCTCCCTCTCCAGTGCAGCCCTGGGGCCCTGGTGAGTCAGGCAGGGACCTTTCGGTGCACAGCACTATTTGTAGCTCGCTGCCACGGCATTAAAGACTGTGAGAATTCATACTGTGGTGGTGAAGTCCCAAGGAAAATTTGGCACCTACAAATATAAATCCCAAAGGCAAACTACATTGCTCTGCACTGAAGTATTTCTGCTGATAACATCAGAAACATGCCTTTAATGATTAGCCTGCTTTAGTCCAAGGCTCATTTATATTTTAAAAGGTAATATTCAAGTGCATTGCTTCATAAGATTGATGTGTTTTCTCCCATAAGTTTGATATTATTCTATCCTGCACTGTCTATAATCTTTGTATTTCCTTTTGAATGTTTTCCTTTCCACTCTGTGAAACCAACCTTTGCTGCAAGCAAGATTTTTTTTCCTGGTGGAACTCAATATTTTTTGCTGTTTTCAGATGCCCTGTGCAGAACAGTTTTCTCCAGCTGAACTTACACTTTTGCATGAGAGTGATGCTGGAGCTTTCTGTTCATCGTGCCCTGGGTAGGGACCACGAGGACTGCAGCACAGTTGGAGTCTAAATTTATGAGACTCAGCCAGTGATGCACAATGGGGAATCGGGGGTGTAAATTAAGCTGAATGAAGTTAGAAAGCCCAATGTTTCTGTGACTCACATTTCTACGCTCTATTTAGATTGTTTTTTTGACATGTCTCTCTTGCCTTCTGTATTTCTTTTAGAATAAGAGCTTTCCCCTTTTCCTTCACAGTGGGTAAAGAAACCACTCCTGCCCTTCTTGAAAGGTCACTTCAGCAACAGCAGGGTGCAGGATCACTGCTGCCATCGTGATAATCAATAACTATGTCCTAGTGTTCCATTGTAATCCTTATTTTACTTTGAGAAAACAGCTTGACTTGGGAACTGAATTGATGGGAGGAATGGAGGAATTTACTAGCTTTTGGATGATATGAAAGTGATTCCTCGAGAGCCACCAAGTGAAGTGCAGTACATAAATAATCTGTTGTCTGGGATGGGTGCCCTCGTTGTGGTGCAGTGTTTCTTGAGTTACAAGTAACTCAGTGAATAACCTGCTCTCCATGAGCAGCTCCCACCCAGCCACGTGTGCTGGGAGATTTTTATAATTGGGCACAAATATTTCTTCCATGAGCAGTTAAGTTTTATTTGTATACCATGTACCTTAACCCGTACTAAATGAATAGACAACTAAAAACCAGCTTAAACAGTGATCCTTGTCCCTTGATTATCAGGAGAGCTGTTGGTTCAGATTAAAGAATGCTTTTAATCCATCCTCATGCATGACCCAAAGCTCATACTGGATTAATTTAGTTACCTGTAGTTGACAAATCTGAATCAAGAGCCTTCATGGTGAACCTACCAAAACACAGTGAGCAAAATACACTTTCAGTTAAACTGTGACCAATGAAAGTTATATCTGTGGAGAACTTGATGAGAAGACTCCTATGAATGTACATATCAGTTTGTTGGAAAGTGGAGAACCTGGGACTGTGATTTTTCTGTGTTGTAAATAGTGTCAGCAACCAAAGGCTCTACAGATCAGCCTGGGTGCAGGCAAGAGCCTCAGCATCTAAACTGCACACTCTGATAAAACTTTATCTTTACTGTCCTCATTAATGCTCTCCAAAACTGCTGCTAAATATTTCTGGCAAGCAAGTCTTCAGTGCAATTGTACTGTGTTGTTCAGGATTTATTAATTATAATCTTTTCTTGCAGAGTCTATTTATATTTGATCGTGACATTAATTGGTTGCCAAAACAAACTAGAGTTAATGGTGTTTAATTAAGTGGTTGAGAGCAAGCGAGGACATTCTATTTGGAAAATTGGTTTCATTGATTTATATGTTTGTTTCTTAAAAGAACATGCAGAAATGAGGGGAACCTATTGGTTAGCACCTCTTTCCTACGTGCTGCCCAGGAATCACAATAACACAGTGGTGACTTTGAACATGTTCAAGAGTTTAAAAGTATCTATAGTTCATATATTTGCCTGTACAAACACATTAAGAAGTAAGTGTTCACATTCTAAACCATTCTGAATTTCAGTAAAACCTAAAACCAGACAGAAATGACTATTGGTAAGGTAATGTTCAGAATGTTGCATTTTGAAGAACGCATTTCAGGGAAGAACTTAGCTTCATTTCTGGACTGGCAATAGATGCTGTGGATAAGGAAGGTATGGTAAAATACACTGAAATATGACTAGACAGGTATTTCCTGTAATTATATTCATTAAAAACTCCATTATTGTATTCCTACGATATAGTAATTCCTATGTTTTCTATCATGTGTTTAAAAATTGGCTAATTTTACAGTTCAGAAACTTTTCAACGCCAGCCTGTCTCATGTTTTAAAGCCAAAATTGGAACTGAGTAGGAAATTATGAGAACTTAATATTTGGGGGTTTTGTTTGTTTTTAGGAATCAATTTCCTAAGTTGAAACTCTAAAAAGTATTTCAATATCTTTGTGCGTTCTTTATTTCTGCCTTGATATTCCTCTTTGGGGAAAAAAATTTATCTGCATAGGTATCAGCAGTTACCCAAAACAAGCCATCATACTGATAAAGGCATAAATCCTGTCTGGAAGCATAAATTCAGATCTGCCAGTGGCTGCCTCTTTCCAGACCTCAGAGAGTTCAAATTCAGTACCAATGTGAACATGAGGAGGCTCTTGCATGTCCTTCTGGCTGGTACCAGCTCTTGTTTTGGTTTAGAGCAACACTGAAATGAAAAGAGGTCTGGTGTTTTCAGAAGTTGCCCTTTTTAATACAAGGATACACCTTTCATTAAACAACAGAGATCTGGGGGAAAAATCTTGCTTAAATCATAAGCTGTCACAGCTAAACTAACACTATTCACTGTGATTTTCATTAACTCATTAAATTCCTCTTTTTGGTTACTTGCATGGAGTGCTTTCAAATTTGGGTGGTCAGTCAGCCAGAGGTCACTACTGTGTTAAACAAAACAAAAAAAAAACCCAGAGGGATGAGTTGAAGCTAACAAAGGTTTTTGAGTTCGTAATTGTTTTCAGTGTGCTGGGGCAGGATCTGACAGGCAATGACTGTCTAAGCCAGCTCCCACATCTGTAGGATAATTATTTCTGTAGTGATATATTTTTGTGAGGCTTTAAAATGCAGCAATTTTTTTCCCTTCAGGTAATTAGAAACTGTCTTTCCTCAGCTGAAATCTCAGTGCTTTCTCCATCAAGTCAGCTGCCTGGGTGGTGTTTATCCTAACCTTGTTTTGAATTTCTCCAACAAATAGATGACTCCTTTAGTTCTAATTTAGTTTCTCTTGGTATTTCTATTATCTCTTTCTAGTTGGCAGGCAAGGAAATCAGATGTGCATCAAATGAAACCATTTGTCATGGATTAGTGCATGCAAATGCCTTGATAACAGCAGTAGACAAAAGCTGTGAGTGTCTGAACGCTGACTTAGGAAGGGAAAATTAACAAGGCCAAAGCAGCACTGGTAGCTGTCTGTAAATGAGATTATACAATGCCTAAGAGCAAGGCAGCACTTCTGTCCCTTCCCTTGACATTTGTCCTCTACTGAAATCTGAAGACTTTAGGGGAATTCACAGTGAAGCCTGTGAAGCGGGAAAGTGTCCGTGGCAGCTCCTGGCTTTCCCAGGACTATGGACCCATAAGGACCTTCCCTCTAGCCATTAAAACCCATCTGTATCCCCAGCAGAGGTGGAGGATGGGGCTCACAGGTGGGAAAAAGTAGAGAAAAAAGATGATTATTATGACATTAATGATCCTCCAGCCTTGTGTACCCCAATTTGCCCCAGCACACTGGCAGTCAGGAGAGCTGCCAGGCAGGACACAGTGAATCCTGTCGAGGTTGGATGTATCCTCCTCAATGACTTCTTTGGAAATATTTTGCATTTCCTTCTTTCCCCGAGGGCAGAATTGGGTAATTGTTTAATGCAGATTCCCACTGTTGATAACACGCTGAATTGAATGAGTTGGCAGTGGTTATTAGATATTTATCTCATGCTTGTCGTGGTTACTCCAGTTCCATTATGAGCCTGGTTGGTCTCTTTTGAGTCCTGAAAGGTAAATGTGAGCGCTGGACTTCCCCACTCAAAGGATGGTGGGAGGAAGAGCTGAAACACAGCTATAGGAAGGGGAATTTTGAGATGCCCTGGCTGGGATCAGGCTGTGGACAATGAGCCTCCAGGGCACATTGTCTTTCTAACCCTCCAAAACCACCCCTGGGAGATCACCAGACACAGAGGCTGTCGTTTAGTGCAAGGTCCACTATGTAGGCAGATTACCTGTTGTTCTCTGTAGGTTTTTATCCTCTTTCAACCTTTATTTTTCCTCTCACTTTATTTTCCCTCTTCCTTCCTCTAAACCAGTTTCCTTTATTTTCTCTAAATCTTCCTTTCTATAAACTCTTAAGATTCTCACTTTTGGAAAAGGCTTTCTGAACTTCCTCCTCTTAGTCAATGCACCCTGATGTGGTGTTTGAGCAACAAAATTCCATTTGATTTCATCCCAATTTGAACACCAGCGATATCTTAATAAACAAACAGTTCTATTTAAAAAGCATCAAAATGAAGCTATTTGATCAAACAACTTGAAATGCTTGAAAGAATTTTCTACTTCCTGATATTAGTACCATAGATTGTTTTCTGAGAAAAAAGGGGAAAATATAAATCATAACCTCTTTTACGCATAGGAAAAAACTATTTCTGTTGATCAGAATCTTCCAGTGGGAAAGATTTCATAGTGGTTTCTGGTGTTTACACACCCCACACGTGTTTTGGTTGGTGCTGTACCTCCTACAAGCAGTGTGGTATCAACCAGTTCTTTGTACCAGTCAATCCTCTGAGGTTCTGGCTATGCAAGTCCCCCCTAAACCCTGTTCTTAGGTGAAATAAATTGTTTCTTACGTTCCTTTTTTGTTTTTTAGCCTATCAAAGGAAAAGGTGTAATCTTTAGTGTCTAGAGATAGAAACAGCTACAAAGCAGAATCACATTTATACCGAAGTCCTTCTGATGAGGATTGTGTGTCTTTAGTATGCTGCTCCCTACATCTGAGGGGCTGTGCTCTTTAACAGGTGAGAGGAGATTATCCCTTAGTCCTGACAGAATCTATGAATCAAAATCTGTAGGGGAAATTCGTGCAGAGATTAGAATGCAAACCTGCTTTTAAATGTAACTACAGTAAAATAATTTTCTCTGTGTAATGCATTATTTGAATTAGTATCTAAAGTTTCTGAAATCTGACTCTGAGCTGTGTCCTGTCTGCTTTCCAAGTGCTTTAATGTCCAGATTTTACATAGGAGCCAAAGATATGAACAAAACTTAAATATGCCTTTGTCAGGAGGGATTATTCCATATTTTGATAGCACTTACGAGTCTCAGAACATTTGCTACAAAGGCAGCATAGTTTTACAGGGACTCAACCAACCACTGCCTGTTTGGTTCTTTCTCTTTCTGGCCAGCCCAGGGACAGCCTGTGCAGCATCCAGCAGTGGAACAGGCCAGCAGAGGAAACAGCCGTCCCTCAGGAGCACATTTCTGGTAGCTGGGATGGAAACAAGCGAGGTTTTGTTACTCTGCTCCTCACAGCCTCCTCTGGTGGCTGCCGGACGCTGTCCTGCAGCTGGTACCCAGCGCAGGATCCCCTCCCCAGTGCCCTGTCCTTGGCATGGCTTGGCATGCAAGTGCTGCTCTGAGCCAGGTGCTGGATCGCGGAGCCTCTCAGCTCCCTCTTTTCAGGGATTCAAGTGCTTTGCTGTAAGCCAGCTTCACGCTGGCTTAAACTTCCACGGTGGCTAAGCTGTAATGCTCAGAGTGCCCCAGCTGAGAGGTGTAAAGAGCCCTCGTGTTGCTGGTGCTCCATTGACAAACACGTTGTGCCGTGTCAGGGAATGTTTCCCTGTCCGGGGAATGTCCAGGCTCTCGGCTGAACTGCGGATGGGCAGTGCCAGCTTTGCTTCAAAGGTGGAGCTTCCCACTATGGATGCTGAAAAGCTTTAGCAGAAATTTTCAGCTCTCAGCAGCATTTCGTGAGAGCTCTGTCTTTCTCATGCAAACTATTCAAAACAATGGTAAGCTTTTTGTAAACCAACCTGGCTATCTTGCATCTGCAAACAACTATCTTGCACCTGCAAACTATAATTAGGATTGTTATGATATCGACTAGGGAAATGGATGATGTCAGAATTGACCAATCACTCTGGTAAGTAGTTAGCTAGAGGTCCAATAGCCTCTTGCCATTCAGGTAAACACTAAGGGAACTAAACTCATAAAAACCCCGTCCATTGTTAATTAAATAATTCTATTCTACTGTCTCCATTCCCGTCTCTGTGTCTTTATTACTCTCCGTCTCAGCCGTAACAGTGTCATCCCACTTTTTACTTAACTGCTTCCTTAAGGAGGTGAGAAGATTTGGCTTGTCTTAGGACAGAAGGGCTTCCACTTTAACCATGTTTCTCGCTTGAAACCTACAGTTCCCACCTGAGTTTTGTGCCATGCTTCCAGCCCTTCCCAGGCAGTGTAGAATGGATTCTGCATAACTCAGCGTGCTTTTTGAAATGCATCTGATTTGCAAATATTACCTGCCCACTGTTATTCAATACACTTGTAGGTCAGCTACAGCAATGTGGAAACTTGTGCCTAGATAAATGTTGTCTTATAAAGGGAAAAAAAAAGTCAGACTATTTCATTTGCTATAATTGGAAAAAAAACAACCCTTAATCTCTTGATTGATTCTAAAAGCATGGATTGCTCTGGGGAAAGCCCTAGAAGATCTGTCCCAAAAGAGGACTGTGCTCTGGGAGTCCTGGATGAAAAATAACCTGTGAATGTTGTCTTGTTGGACCCAGCCAAAGGTGTGGGCACACACACTTGGTAGGGATAAGGTGCTGTTGAGTTCCTGCATGTCCTTCCCACTGATGGCCATTTTTGGGCTGTGGCTGTTGAGCTTGACTGCAGAAGTTTTGCTTCTCACTTGCTGGAACCTAGAAAACCTCCAAGCTGGAGAAAGATCTCCATGATTTATCTCTGTTTTGGCAACACAAAAGCTCAGAGGTTCTATGGATATTTATCAGTGTTTTTGTTTCATGTCAGGACTTTTTTCTGTCATAGAATGAATTTTGTGTCCCGCTTCAGATTGGGGTCACCTGTTTGGACTGGGGACTCCTGGCAAGGGATCCTTTTCCTCTCATGCAGTGAAAAGGTGACTGAGCATCAGCTGATGCCTTCTGCCTGGCTTGCAGAAAGTATCTGGAGGCTCTCATTAGGCCTTGAGTATCAAACTAAGACTTGATTCCATCTCTACTGGTGAATTAATGTAAAAAATGCTCATTGAATCTCTTGTGGTGATAAACTTTCATGTGCTTGAGTAATTGTAGCAAATTTTCTATTGTGACAACTGTTTATTTTTTAGTTTGAGGGAATACAGGGTAACAGTCTACATTTTGAAAAGCAGTGTTCCTTTGTTGTGTGACTAAAGCAGTGTAAATAATTGAATTTTTTTTTAATATATGCCAGCCAAAGCAAGATATCAAGTGTTGGTTTGGTGCAGCATTTACATTTTGAAATTAGTTTAGAACCACTCAATTGTTTTTCTGCCTAAGTGGAAAAGAAAAAATAGAAAACAAAACCTGAAACAATTTGATAAATTTCTAGACACTGAAAGAAGAGTGAGGAAAAGGCCAGATAAATAAAAGAGACTAGGGATGGTACTGTTTCTTTCCTTAAATAGATATAATTCAGAGTATCTCTAATCAGAAGTTGTGTTCTGCTCTAGGGGCTGACTCTTCATCTTTCTACCCAAAGTAGAGCTGTGGTGTTAAGATATGGCTGGAAGGGAGAGTGCCTTCCAGTAGCTCTTTGGTTTTACATTTTGAATAAATAAATAAGAGCAGAAATGAGACATCAGGATTTTTCTCTCTCACTTTTTATGAGACAGCGAAAAACCCCAGTCCATTGCTCTCAGTCTCCATGGGTAAGGTAGTGTTCTATGGAAGGTTGGATGGGTTTTGAGACAGCCCCTAAGCCTGCCAAAAAGGGAGGAGATGGGCAAGACAGGTCTAGAATCTCTGCCACTGAAGCTGAGTACACAGCTCTGCTCTGAGCTGGTGGGGGCAGTAGCTGGTCATTCAGAACTTAATATATGTGAAAAGGAGGTTTTGACAAACAAAGGATGTGTATTACAAAAGCAGCTTGTTCCAAAGTTTACCCTCTGGACAGGGAACACTGGCAGAACACTTTCTTTTGGAAGAAAGCTGAATCTCTGCACCCTAATTCTCAGAGAAGTGTGAGATGAAGACTTTCTTCTGTTCTGCTGTATTTGAACTCAAGGCTTGACCGGTAGCTTCTCTCTGAGTTTGGGGGAGGCCAAGGCTGCACCAGCCTCAGCAGAGCCCTGCCTGTGGCCTCTGCTCATCCATTCAGGAAGAAGCAGGAGCCCAGAGGGAGGGAAGGCAAAGCTTTGACAAACCCCTGTTTGTCTGTAGTGCTGTTGTGTTCTGCTGACTTCAGTCATCTCAAGACCCCTGCTAATTTAATGAGCTCATGTCACTTGTCAGTGTGACAGTTATCCATGGCAGACACCAACACTCCTCCCTAATACACATCTGCAGCAGCTATTCTGCTGTCCTTGAAGAAACTCAGACTGAAATATTACTTTGAGAGATGCTTTTAGGTTTTTGGTTATTTGTTTGTTGTTTTTGGTTTTTTTTAACAAAGTCTTAGTATTAGAAATGTGTTTCTTTATCTCAGTGATAACGTCTGCTTTTGTCATTTTTATGTAAACTCAGCTCTGCCTTGCATAGCACCACTGTTATCCTCTTCTGGAGAAAGAGGCATCTTTCAGCAGTGGAGCTCTGTGTGATCTAACAGCAGTCACTGAATCTAGCAGTTATGGAAACTGTATCTAATTGTGCCTTTTTCATTGCAGAGAGGGTGGAGAGGATTGTGGTGGTATTCCTATGTGGACATATTTGTTTTAAAGTAGGACTTAGAGTAAATGAGTTGGGGGTTATGTGCCAGGAGACCTTTAGTGAAATATATAGACTCGTGAAAAAAAAAACCCTCCCAAATTTCTGGTAGGAACATATCACTTTTAGCAGGATCCAGATTTTGGTAAATTTGAAAGAGAAGTTGAGATCTGATGTATTGGGTTTGGCCAGGTTTGGTGGCAGGAGGGAGGATGCAGGAGAGGCTTCTGTGAGAAGCTGCCAGAAGCTTCCCCTGTGTCTGACAGAGCCAGTGCCAGAGGCTCCAGGATGGATCTGCTGGCCAGGGTCAGGGGTCTGGGTGGGCAGGGGGAAGCTGAGCTGGATCTTTCTGAGTCCCAGAGAATTTTCGGAAGCCTCCTTGTCCCATCTGGGGTGACAAAGAACTGATGCCTTGAGAGGCCACCTAGAAACAGACACTAGACAGGAGTAAGGGAATAAAGGTGGATATTTATTTGAAAGGCCTTCAGAGGCACACCCTGGGCAGGCCAAAGGCTGCACCCAAGATGGACCCCGAGTCACGAGTTCTTCACACTTTTATAGCTTTGGTCCATTTGCATCTCAACTCAATTTCACCAATTAAACTTTAGCTAATGATGGAATTTCCCCTCAGCTTGCCCCCCTTCTCAAGATGCTGGGTTACACATTTTGGGCCTAGGCCGGGCTGGGTGTCCTTGGAGAGCAGCCTGGAGAGGCTTTGTTCTGTCTGTCTCAGCATGAGAGAGCAGCAGCTCCCAGGCTGCAGGACACTGCAGAGTTACACACTGGGAATGCAGGATTTGAAAAATATAAAAGTTAAAACCTAAGGCATCACCATCAGAGAAGGTGGCATCAACAATAATATGGTGATTTGGGAAGGAGGGAGGAAATTTGGGACTGAAACTCGGCCTGGGAAGAAGGGAGGGGTGGGAGGGAAGGTGTTTTTGAGACTTGTTTTTATTTCCCATTATTCTGCTCTGGTTTGGTAATAGATTAAACTGGTTTCCCCAAGGGAAGTCTCCTTTGCCTCTGACAGTAACAGCTGAGTGGCCTCTCCCTGCCCTGCCTGTCATTTTGTCTCCCCTGTCCTGCTGAGAAGAGCAGGGATGGAAGAGCTTTGGTGGGCACCTGGCATCCAGCCAGGGTCCCCCCACCACACCAAGCGTTTGGGGTTTTTATTTTCAGCAGCCCAAAGCACAAACCTCTTTCCAAAACCTTGTGATGCCTGTTGAAGTCCCAGCCCAGTTCTGTGATATCTTTTCGTGTTGTTTCCCACCTCAGTGGATGATCTCTTGCTGTCAAATCTTAGAGTCCCAACTTTCTGCCAGCAGAAATAGAATAGGGTGTAAAACACTTAGGATTTTGATGGCCCTTCATGCGGAATAGAAAATGTAGATTCATTTCATAGCTGACAAAGAGCTGATTATTTATGTTTCTTAGAAAACAACGAAGAACGTCCAAGAATCTTTTTTTACCATTATGGATGACTTTCCTTGCATCTTCACATCGTTCTTTTTTGAATCATGACAAAGTGAGATTAAACAACAAACAGCCCCTGAGATCTGTCATTTTCTTTCCACGATTTGCATAGGATGGTGCCCATAAATTATGGAGGCAGTTACTGGGTACTGTGAATGCACAAGTACTTTGTGATATAATTTTGAGAAGCACCCTGTGTATTATATCTGCACAAGATAATGATGCTATTCTATAAAAAAGCTGCTAAACGTTTTCAGGACACTAAACCTTGAGGCAAGGGTGCTAATTTCTTTCTTTTTTAACATAAAATTGAGAAGTTTTATGCTGGATTATATAACACTGCCTATCTCTCTTCTTATTTATTTAAACATCAAAACCACAAAAATCCTCCATGTTTTAGACACCCTCCTTTGTCTGATGCATCTTCTCCATCTGTAAATGGGAAGCTTGGGAAAGATGCTATAAGAAAAGGAGGCTTAATTCTGTTCTGCTGCAAAGACTCCTTATTTATGGCTGCTGTTATTTTATGTATTTCCCTTCATTACTTCTTGAGGAGGATAGAGGAAGGGGGCAATGTATCATCTCCCAAAGTGAGAAAGTGTGGATACGCACATGGCCAGGCTTGTCTAACCTTTTTGTTCTCTGTGGTGCAGGAATATTCACTGCTAGCTTCTGCACATTACCTCATCTTGTAGTGCAGAGACCCATTTTTAGTGTGCAGAGCTGGATCCTGCTCTCGCTTTCTTCACATAATTGTCCTTTGCTCTTCCCTAATTTCTTGTCTTCTCAGTATAGTCCCTAGTGGGATGTTCACAGCAGCAAGGTCCCAGGCCCTCTCATGGGTAATTCAGTGGTAAAAGTTTCCCTTTGGCTGACCAGGTCTTGCCATCAGTTGTTCAAACACTCACAAGAGTTTGGGGTCTGGCTGCATTCCTGCTGGTCCTGATGAAGACTGAAATGTTTTCAGTCCTGCTATTGCTGAGAGCATCTTTCCTCATTGTTCAAGTGCCAGGCTGGAATGAGATGTTTCCCCTGGGACCATGGCTTGTCACAGACCAAAGCAGCACGAATAAAATTGTGAGGGACAGCAGAAAATCCCTGTGCTGCATTGGCCACGGGAAGTGGATGCTGCTGCATTCTTCAGATTTCCCCCCCACTCCCTGAGAGAATTCCTGCAGCTGCCCTGGCAGCAGTGAAGATTTCTCTCTGCAGCTGCAGGGACAAGGTGTGGCAGAGCTGCCCTGGCCGGGCAGCAGCAGCAATGCCCCAGCACTGCGGGAGCTCAGCACACTCTGATTTTCCATGTTGCCCTTCCCTATGCCCCCAGGGCAATCTGGCTTTGTCTGTCCTCAGGGAACAGCTCTGACAGGCTGGACGTGGTGCTGGTGAGACGTGGCCCCAGCGGGGCAGACATTGTCCAGGTCTCCTGCCTCCACAAGGCAAAGGCAAAGCCCCAGCTGACCTGGGGGCCGAAAAGGTGCCCAGGCAGGCACAGGGCTTCTGCCATTCTTTAGGTAAAATCACTCACTCAAATTACCTGATTTTTCATTATTTGTTTTGTTATCTGTCTACCCCAGCCCCAATAAAGAAGACACTCTTCTAATATTTTTATTTTTCATTCTGTGTTCTGGTGGCCACAGCTGGGCAGACCTCAGTGCTCACAAGGATAGATTTCCTAAATGAAGTACTTAAAATCAGAAAGGCTAAATGTATGAAACCTGAAACCAGTATCAATTACCCTGTCTTTGTTCTTCTCCAGAAATATTTTTCTTATTACATTTTGAATGTAATGATTCCTGTAACATATTCTAAAGCATATCTATTGACTCAAGTGCAGAGAATGCTCAAAGTGTCATTAAGTCTGCCATGACTCTTTCTGTCAGTATTCAGTATTTGGGTAAGTGCAACTCGCGCTGTAAACAAAGCCATGGTAAACTGGGGGAAGGTAGTGCTTGTATGTCCGTAACACAGCTTTGCATCCACAGCTTTACTGTAATCCAACTCCTTGCTTTGTATTCCCTACATTTGTATGGATTTGCTCCACGGGGGTTTCAGGCGCTACACCCTTCTATATGTGTGGCAGATTCAGAAGCTGCAAATCCATGACATCAATCCACGTTGTGATTTTCCAGTAAATAACACCTGAGTTTATGGTTTGTTCAGCTTTGTGATAGATCATAATTTGGGTTTACAGCTGTTTGCCAGCCTAGCGGGCAGAGGGGTAAATCTGCTCCCTTGGGAGCCTCCAGCCTGGCAGCACCTCACCTGTGTGTGATGCTCAGAGCCTGGCAGGGAGAGGTTGCTCCAGTGATTCCCTGCTCCTGGTAGCTGTGAATGGGGATTTAAGGAGGTAGTAGGCTTTCTTTACTTGCCAAATATTTTGGTTCCATCACAATTCTGGCAGTGATAGGTATGTTAATTATCATTTTTTCATCTAATAGTCTATAGCCCTAAAATGTCAAATTCTGAGCACATCTGTAGATTAGGTTTAACTTTTAGTGCTTTTCCATATATATACATATATATTATTTCTTTATTGGTAATATTAAATCATTGCAATTGAAGAGTTAAATATCTAAATTTTATTAATCTTTCCCCTTCCATGAGAATCATGCCAACATCACAGCATCTCGCCCAGCTGTCAGTATATGAAGATGTTTTCTCCATATAAATCTCTTATATAGTTACACAAAATGAAAGAGTGGAGGATATAAAGATTTCATCTGTATGCTTTTCCGTAACTTAATTTATATTTCCTAATTTTTCAGGGAGGGAAACTTCCCCACCTGTGAGGAGAAAAAAAGAGGTAAACTATGAAACATTGTTCTTAATGGCAGCAATGAAAGTGTTCTGTGATTTGGGATGTTAGAGCAAATCTGCTGGGAAATGGATTAGTAGGCCAGGAGAGGGTATTGTGATCAAAGTGCATAGTAAATTAATTTACCTCACACTCCTGCAATTTATCACGTAGATATCACCTCTACATGTGTAAAGATATATGAGTATGGATGTGATATTGCTCTAGTGCTTTTATCTTATTCCTGAACCTAAATAATTTAACACTCCTGCTTTAACCTTATTGAAATATTAAAACCCTGCCATTCTTTAGATTTGCTTTTGTTACAACTGTTACATTACATTTTTGTGCCATTATGACACTCGTTCGTAACTGCAGCCCAGACAGGTCTTTGGCTGTTTGAATAGAAAAGCAAAGCTGTTTTGGGCTGGCAAATGCAAAGAAATTTCATGATGAACAAGGACACGCTTTATAAAGTAGGAGGAATGACAGATTCACTGACATCAGGAGCCTTTTTAAAAAGAAGTTTTTCATTTGCTCCCTCTTGCAACTTTTGGCTTGTAGTCATTTCCCATCTCTAGAGCAGTTCCGAGTGCTTTTTCAAGTTGCACTAGTTATGCTGCACAATTAGACTTGGCTGGTAAACACTTCATTAAAAATACCTACTTCAAAGCAAGATGAAAGAAACCTTTCAGAGGTTTTGATGGAGAATGGAACAAAATAAAGATCCACCTATTGTTGAAGGGCCTCGAGGTCGGGGAGTGGAGGTGGTGCAGTGAAGTTGGGCGTGGGGAATTCACACTTATGTCCTGGCCTGAATTCAGGGGGGGAAGAGTTGTTCTTTGCTACTCTTGGGCCAGGGTAGTGCCCTGACAAGGGGCTCTGCTCTCTCTGTGCCTTTGACCAAAACCTGCCTTGTTCCTTAGCAACTCTTTCCCATCAAAATCCCAAGTGGCTCCTCCTCAGAAGGTTTCATCTGTACAGAATGCGTGCTACCAGGTTACAAAAAGATTCCCTCAGAAAAGTCCCAATTACCTCAGTGCCTGTGCTCAGTTCAGGGAGGGTGAGCTGGTCCCTGCTGCTCCTGGAGCTGGCAGAGGGCTGCAGAGAGAGGATCTTCCCCTCTCCTGCCATTCCACAGCCTCTTTCCAATGATTCCTTGGCTCCTGCCTGCAGAGTCACCAATTTCTTTAGAATCCCTTTATTGCCTGCGTTCCTCTAATTAATTACTTATCTCCAGGTCTTTTAAAAATCTGTTAATTGGTGTATGTAGCTGTCTGTTTCCCCTAAAGTCTGAAACCATTTTATGCACATCTTATCGAAGTGTACAATCAGCTAAATTAATACTAATTACAGTTTCCAAGGCTCTCTTGGATTCTTTTTCTGAAGGGAGAAAAGTTTTCTTGATGTTTATTTACAAGTAGAGGTCATGAATATCCCTGCATTAATCTTTTTTGATTACTAACACCTGATAACTCAGATTGCTTCTTCCTAAAGTATTTTTGGTTCAATTAATTTGCCTTTATTGCTGGATCTAACACACATTCTGCTGTAGTAAATCACCTGCTAATGAAAGAACATCTTTTTAAATCAGTTCAGACTTGCCTTGTTAGACTTCTGTTTGAAGAAAAAGAAGTACCTAAAAATACTTACAGAAAACGCAAGTAAAAAATACAGTTACTCAGATAATTAATTTTAGTTGAAATTTTTCAGGTGAAATACTGTGACCCTTATTTTTTTTTGAGTGGGTTTGACCATCATCTGCAATTTTTTTGTAATTTTTCAGCGTAGTATGATTAGTGTTTCTTGTAGGTTTTTCTGTTTATTCGAGTCTCAGAACCTGTGCTATCAGTATGAAAATCTGACCCAAGGAAAGCATGAAGTGTTTTCAGAAGCTCCTGGAATAATGAGCTGGTGCAAATATTGTAACTCAGACTCCAAAACTGCCAAGAAAAAGGTGATGGAAGAAGTTGATTGTCTCGTATAGGAGAAAATCTTTCCAAAACAAGCAGTTGGCTCTCGGATGAGCTTTCATCATCCTGTTGCTCCCTCAGCACCATGTAGGCACCAAGTAAGACCACGTTGATTTAGTGGCATTTTACCAGCATTGCCCAAAAGACTCAGGGCAGTAGATAACTGTTCCAGGGTTATACATAAAAGCAGCTTTAGACCCTCTACCAAATGAAATTCATTGATGGCTCATGTGAGGGATTTCAGAGGAGCCAAATGACCCACCAGAGAAAGGAGTGAATGTTTAATCAGGACGCTTCATCTTAACCAGGGCAAAACGAATCTCTTCCACTGAGGTAGAAAATTTGTCATGGTAGCTTTTGTTCAGGTCCTCGAGAGGGAGTGTGGTGTGTGACTGGGTCTGCAGGTGGCAGAGGAGGGTTTGGGCAGTCAAAAGGGAGGAAGGATGCAGTGATCTTAAGGAAGAGGCCAAAGCTACAGAACCACTTTGCAATGGGTCAGACTCTTTACAAATCAACATACAGTGGGATTCAAAAAACCAGATTAGAGACTTAGACAACTAAGAAACTGTAGATATATTTGGATAATTTTTTAGGTTATAATCTTCATTTACCAGTGTAATCTAACTATTCAAATCTTAATATCTCTAGTGCAAGTCCTAGTGATGCCTGCACTAAAATCTGCACCTGTCTCCCTGATGTCCATGATATCTGGCTTTTTAGTCTGATACAATATAGTTAGAACAAAATTCTTCTCTCGTCTCAACTGTAGCAGGACTCATCGTTGTGTCAAATCTCAGTTTTCAGTGTTGTCCTCTGTAAATAATTTCACCCTGCCTGTAACTTGAGTATCATCTTCAGCTTGTGTCATCCGGGCTGTGTCTGAATCATGCTGCATGAGCCATCTAAGATGCAGTTGTTGAAGTCTATGTGTGCAGCCAGAGGTCTTATTAAGGTTCTAGTTTCATGCTCTGATTATTTCCACCTTCTTTTGTTCTTCATAAGTTTTGTTACACTGTGCTGGTGTCTGATTGTCCTTATCCTGTCCCTTGTCTTCCCTCTGTCCTGGTATCCCCTTTGCTATTGTATCAGTTGTAAACTACATGTTTTGATTCTTTTAATAGTACTTTTTGTCTGTTCCCAGCAGATTTATTTCCTGTTTGTTGTGTTGCACTTGCTTTTCTGTGTGCCTTACACTGGGCAGGTTTTCAAATTGTTTATTCCCACAGTACTTTCTTTACCCTTTCAGAGCACCAAGCCCCTTTGCCATTATTGGGATAGGGGATTACGTGTAGCAATTGGTCTGATATTCTATAATAACCTATCTATTACTGCAGAAAGAAAGATTATCTAAAGAAAGTCTATCTTCAAAGGCCTGTACTTAGGATAACAGATAAACTGCTCTTAAACTCAGGTGACTTTATCTGATCTACAAAGACATCTCCTGGGACAGAGTGGTTTAGGTACCCAAATGCAGGTTTGTGCTTTCTGTGGATTTCAGCCATTAGTTTTCAGACATTTAGTTTAAGAGTTGTATCAGAGTTTCATTTCAGTGGGTCTTAGTTCACTGAATGTCCCCCTCTCATAAAATGATTCTAGGCATGTCCACACAGTGCAGAGGAGCACAGATGTGTCCTAGCTGGAGCCTGCACCAGCTCCAGAGCCAGCACAGGTGCATCACTGTGTTCATTTGGTACCCTGCTTCCCAGGCTGGGCTACTTTGTGTTGCTTCAGTTATCACATGTGTTGATTGCAAATCTGCTTTCTGCACTCAGGTGTTCAGAATAGCGTGGTTTTAAGCTATTATATCATCTTCAGGGCTCATAAGACCAAAATTCAGTATTTTAAGCATTATCTTAATTGCACACATTTGTGTTCATGCTATGTTTCTCAGATTTTGTTAATGAACTAAGTTATCAGCAAAAATTATTAGCAGGTGTAGCTAAAATTTGATATTGATTGACTCACTTATGCCTGTGGGTATGCATAATACAGAGTGCCCTGGTTTATTAATCTGAACCAAGTTTTACTCTCTGAAAGAAGGAAGATGTTATTAAAGTGAAATATTTGTGTACAGCCAGGCTATTGCCTTACAAACTGTGGTGATAAACCCAAGGCTGATACTCCTGAAAATATCCCCTATGGAGAAGGACATGCATTTGTTTGTAATAACTCAGGGACTTAGAACAGGATTTCTGCTGGTGTTTGTAGCCCATGCCCTGGCAGCAGTCAGCAAACTCTTAATTAGCATCTAAACCCAACTTTAGGGCCTCAAGGGTGACCTTCAGTAGAGGGGAGCAATCAGACACTTTTAATTTCTTAATTACTGAGTGGGGCTAATGGATGCATGGTGACATCAATTCCACAAAAACTATTCTCGTTCCTCTTGGGTTCCTTGGACTCCTTTGTGTGTATTGATTGCATCTCTGCCCTGAAAAATGTATAGGCAGTGTGAAATAAAGCTATTTTGGCTTGAGGGTTTTCAAGATCAGCACTGTCGCTGTGTACAGGGTGATTTAAATGTGATATTCCAAACAGAGGGCAAGGTACTGTTCTCATCTCCCCTGAAATAACAATTATTAACTGTGCTCTGTTTTTAAGGAAATAAATGTGAAATAGGGATTTTCCTCAGAGCTGAAGGGCTTAAATTGCTCCAGTGAATAGCATGCATTATGTTAAGAGCAGCAGCTGAGGCCCCTGGGCTTTTTCAGCCTGGAGAAGAGGACATTGAGGGGAGACCTCAAAGCTGTCTAAAACTCCCTCACAAGGGAAAAAGTGGAGGGTCAGGCACTCAACTCTGCTCCCTGGTGACCAGTGACAGGAGCCCAGGGAGCAGCTGGAGCTGTGCCAGGGGAGGTTGGGGTTGGGTATCAGGAAAAGGTTCTTCTCCCAGAGGGTGCTGGGCACTGCCCAGGCTCCCCAGGGAATGGGCACGGCCCCAAGGCTCCCAGAGCTGCTTTTGGACAATGCTCTCAGGCACAGGGTGGGATTGTTGGGGTGTCCTGGGCAGGGCCAGGAGTTTTCTGTCTCTGCTTGAGTAGCTCAGCTGCTGGTTTATACAGAGAGTGTATTCACGGGGTGTCCCTTATCACTGCTCACACACCTGAGTGACTCAGGGCAGGTGCAGAGCCAGCACCTCTGGGGTTCAGACCTTGCTGCTGCCATGGATCAGGGACTTGAGGTTGGATTCAGAGGCCACACCATCAATTATTTCCTTTGCAGCACTGGGATACAGGGTCCTGCTTTCCCCTCTAGTTTTCTACACCTCTTGTTAACATAGCTCAGGCTTGTGTAGTGACCTGGAACCAAGTAATTGCTGTGCATTAAAGTACATGTATTTACTTCTGTAAAATGCCAGTAATTGTGCCATATAGCAATTATACCAATCCAAAAATTGCTCATCTAAATCAATTTGACATATGATGTCTTTAATGCTTTTCACCAGTTTTGCATTATGAAGAATGATAAATAAGTGCTTGGTCTGTCTATGTCATCTGCTAATGTTTGTGCTTTCCTGTGTCCCTCCCCTTTTTTTGTCCCTGATGGAAATTCAGTGCTTAAATGGGTTGAGTGCCCTTGATTCCCTTTGCTACTTTTGCTGGTCTCTCTTTTTCCCACTTTGTCTTTTTTAGGATGAGTATCTTACATTGTATTAAAAAAGAGCAAAACTTAACTATATTCCTTCTGTACTATTATTTTTTCAAAACTATTATGTTTCTAGCTCCCAAAGTGTCAGATGTTATGGCTGAACTATGATTTTTTTTCCAACCTGACATTGTTTACTTTAGAAATAGCTTGGAGAAGGTAGAGCTGACTTATGACTTCAAGTGGAATTGCATTTGTTTTGTTAACTCTTGTATCATTTAATGATTTTTCCCCTTTAAAAAGAAAATATCAAACCACAAAAAAACAACTCAAAAAATCAATTGAAATGCAGTTCAACAAATGAAAATAACAATTAATGTTGGCCTTCAAAGTGAAGCAGGGGGAGTTAATGCTGGTATTCCCTCCAGAGCCGAGTGCTATTTTTCTTCCTTTGATAATACCAACAAAGTGGAAGCAGCTTGGGCAGATTTGTGTGGGGAGGTGTAAAAATTGTGGGAGTGTGGAAACAGCAAAATAAATTTATCTTCATCCCACTACAGTGTGTCATTGCAGCTGTTTATTTCAGTGGCTGTTCCACATAAAATGCTGGAGCAGAGTCGTTTTCTCTGCTGCCTCAAACTGGCTGCAGCACTGGGGTGTTTCCAGGTAATGGGCCAGCAAGGAACAATGAGCCTGAATGCTGCCCATGTGCCTCGGACAGAGGCAGGTCCTGCTTCTTCACCAGGAAACAAAATCCTGCTGCCAGGAGCTGTGCCTGTGCACAGCAAAAATATGAAAACCCTCTGAGGAGGAGCTTGAGGCTGGAGGATGTTCTTTCCTCACAGATTTGAAAAGCCACATCCTGTAATTTTTTTTTCCTGTGTCCCCATTTCTGAAGGGAGCAGTGGGACAAATGCTGAAAAGGATTCCCCTGCTTCTCAGCTGCCTTCTCCTTCTCACTGGGAAAGTGCCACAGTGAGTCACTTTTAAAAACAAGAGGTGGCTCCAGGAGTGTTGCTGTTGTTGACTGCAGAGGGGAGTGCTCCAGCACCCCTGGTGAGCCAGCATTCCTGCTCTTGCAGGGCTGTGTGTTTTGGCTCCAATATAAATTAAAACCACTGTTTTTTCCAGGTCTTCCATGGCACTTGAGTTCTTGCATTGCAAAGGGACCTCACCATCTGCTCCCAGCTTCTCATCATACCTGGCCAGAGACAAATTTTCAGCTGAGGTGTGACTCTGGGTAGAAAGAGGAGAGGAGACTTTGGACAGTTAAATAAATACATGTTCTTTGGTGTTTATTAAAGCATAGTAACTCTCATATTTAAATAGAAAAATAACTGTTGCAAATGCAATTTTTTTCCTAAAGTTCATCTGCTGCTATATGTGATTCTGGTGCTCCTATACTTAGAAATACTTAATATAAATTATGACCTAATTAACATTTGCATGGTAATCTAGACTTCCTACAGCTTATTCTCCTAATTAACACATGACAAATGATCAAGAATTAATATTTTATTGAAACATAACTTGTCCAAGAAAGCTCATTAATGCTGTGGAAAACGTTTCATTCCCTTATAGTTTTACAGCTGAGAAGTGTTCTGTTACAGTTGAGACTATTACATAATTTTGTCATTAAAATTATTTGTTATTAGAAAAATTATTGCAGTAAGGATGAGTGGAGGTGTTTCAATTTTTTTCTCAAGTTGTGTTACAAATAGATGAATACATGTCCTGCCATGATCAACTGGGCTAATTAGGGCTAGGGGGAGTTTGGGTTGCTCTGTCATTCCTCACTGGACCAGAGCCATCTTCAAACAGGTGCAAAGAGGTGCAAAAGCCAGGTGCTGTCCCTGTGTGTTTATTTGCAGTGTGACACTACCAAAGGGCAGTGTCTGTGCTGTGCAGTGCCAGGAGCAGATTCCAGGTGAGCTCCAGCGAGGCCAATCTCAGCACACACAGACACCAGCTCGGGCCCTCCAGCTGCTGGTGCCTCATTCCCTCTCTATTTCTTGTTTTCCCCTTTTCAGTGTTGCAAAACATCCTTGTGTTCATCCCTGCTGCAGCAGGGTCAGGCTTTGAGTGGGACCCTGCTCTCTGTCCTCACCTTTCCCAGGGAGATGTGTTGCCTCTTTGAAGGATATGAAGGTCTGAGCTCCAATTTCCACCTTAAATGGATGGCAAAGTAGGGCTAAAACAGAGAGCTAACTCTTCAGGAAAAAAACCTAATTTCTTTAGATCTACAGGAAAGGAGCCTGATGACTTTAGCAAATGTGTATAGGCTAAGGATAGTTAACACTTAAATAATAATTAGCTGCTAACTCATATAACCAAGAAACTGAAGTTCTAAATCAAGGTTGTAATTAGGGTTACATGATCAATGCAGCACAAAAATCCAATGAGCTAATTCCTTGAGTTCACAGTGATTAAGAACTGGCCGTTTTTGCTGTATCTTTTCAAGCATTTCTATTTCTGGGGACTGCTTACCCAAAATTTGAATACAGCTGTGTTTCCTTGGGCTGAAATAGTAAGTTTGGTTACACTTACGAAACTCCAAAAATTGAAAATATTCAAATGAAAACAGATTTTCTTCTTCTTGAATCCCCGTGTAAATAATATCGGTAAAACAATAGGTATCCTTTAGCAGGAATGTAAGTCTCATCTTTGTTGTTTGGCCATCAGATACATCTCTACAGGCACCACTTGCTCCATTTCTTTTAGATAATATGTCATCATTTGTTCACTGAGCAATAAATCCTTAGTGATTAATCAATCAATGCCTATTGGTTTCAGAAGGAATCTCAGCTGCTTGTGAAATACAGGCTCTGCTCTCTAAGGAAAGAGCAGAAAACATGCACATATTAGACTAACATTTGCTTTGTTTTAAAGTCAAAATAATTTTGCCTTGCCTGAAGCTGAGAAGGAACTTAATCATATAGAAAGTCTGTAATAAATCCTGCTTGACATATGGTATTTCCTTATGAGCTTGTGAGAAGGAGGGGGACGTGGCAGGCACGGTGTTCAGGGACAAAGGCCTGGTATTTCTCGAGCACCAGCTGAACTCCGACATTTTGGATTTGCTTTTGTACTCGAGTTGTGTGTGCTTTTCCTGGAAAGAGCTCCTGACTCAGTTTGGTTGCACATGGCTGCTTGGCACAACTCTCAGGTGCAGGCGCAGTGCGGAGACACGAATCTGAAAAATCTGCTTCGTGGATTGTCAGTCAGCTCATCTCCAAGGTATGAGGTCAATGTCTAAGGTTTGAGCTTTACGGCTATTGTTTTATAAAACCCTGAATATTTGTCTAATTATAAGTTACCCATAACCTTTTTAATTCAACCAGCACTAAAGATGTTTGGGTCTGTATTTTCAGTTCTGAGGTTATGAATATCGATCTCAGCAGTTCAACACACCCAAACTTCTGCAAACTGTGGTCATGAGGGTGATTGGTCTGGCTGGGGAGTCTGATTTTTCCCCCAACAAGTTAAAAACGCAGGCCAAGAATATGGGGGATTTTGGACCAAAGGGAAAGACTAGGTTTGTGTCTGAATGGTGGCATTATGTAGCACATCATCTCAACTATGAAATGAGTACAGGAATGCTGAGAATCCTTGTGTGTCATCCTACCACTTCCTTCTCAGGAGAGGCCTTAGTGAGCGCTGGGTATCACTCATTTTTTTCTTTAATATTACAATGAACTGAATGTTGCAGAGTTGTATCTTTGACTTTCTTGTTAAGGGTAGCTGTTAGAAGAGTTCCCTTTGTCCAGGATGGCAGTGTGAATGGAAATTGGCAATATTGATCTGCCACCAGTGATGTATTTTACAGCTGAGTGTGAAGCATATCATCCCTTTGAAGTTCTCTTTCTTGTTTGGCTATTTTTGCTTTGTTCTAGTTATTTTTTATGTTCTGGGATTGATGCCCACAATGCAAAGAGAACTGAGTGAAAAAACCCTTCAGAAATATAGCAGTTCATGCCTGTTTACATTCTTCTGTTCTACTTTAGAGATACTCAAACACATTTGACCCTGAAAAAAGGTTTCCTTTAAGGCTTTTGATTGACTGTGACATATTCTGTGTGTCTGCATTATGCAGGTGCCATCACAGCACTTGCCCCCTACTGTACAGCTGGAGGAGTAAAGTAATAACACAAAATTTTGTGTCAGTCTTCAACTGTAGGTGACCTTTCAGTGCTCCCAAAACCCACATGTGCATATTTTTTTTCCATGAACATCATAGGAAACAATAAAAGATTGTTTCTGTAGAGGAGTAACGAAGCTGATGAAAGGACTAAAGCACAAATCATGTGAGGAGTGGTTGGTGGTGTTTAGCCTGGAGAAAAGGAGGCTCAGGGGACCTCATTTCTCTCTATAACTCCCTGAAGGGAGGTTGTAGCCAGGTGGGGCTCGGTCACTTCGCCCAAGTGACAGGACTGGAGAAAATGGCCTCAAGTTGTGCCAGGGGAGGTTTAGATTCGATATTAGGAAAACTTTCCTCACTGTGAGGGTTGTCAAGCACTGGAATGGGCTGCCCAGGGAAGTGGTGGGGTCACCATCCCTGGAAATGTTCAAAAAATGTGTGGATGTGGCAGCTGAGGGTGTGGTTTATTGGTGAACGTGGAGCTGCTGGGTTAACTGCCAGTGGCCTGAATTCAAAAGAAAATATCTTGAATGTCTTTGATCTATGACAAAAGGTCAGAAGTCTGAGATGCAGAAGATATTGCACATCACCCATGGGTCTGTGGATGGCAGAAATGTCAGTCAGGCTCCTGACTATTTTGCAGCAAGAGCAATTTTTATGTCTCCTATGGTCCTAAATCCTCCAAATGCAGAGCATTCTCACTCTTGTGTCCCTTGGTTTCTTCAAACATCTGAAGGGTGACTGTAACTTGGCCTACTGACTGAAAGGAATTGTGAATAATTAACTCTTGGCTTATACGGTGATTTTGGATTGGACAGGCTCTGATCTGTATTGCTTATTCAGATGAATTTTTTTTTCCAAAGGTTGGAGAGTCAAATACCTTGGAATTATTTTATTTCTTTGACACAATAAACAGCAATGTTTTGTCTCTCTGCATTGTTGTATCCTAACTCCATCAGATATGCAGATAAACCCGCAGCCCTGACTGCCTCAGAAAAGGTTTTACTTTCTTCCAGTTGCTTGAAGCAAAACCTATTTGCAAACAAACAGGGAGTTGTTAACTATGTCCTGTAAGAAACGCTGGTCAGTGCAGGGAGGAAGCTGCTCTTCCAATTTGTCTGTCTAAATGCAATTAAATGCTGCAAGACTCGCCATAACAAACTGCTAAATTGTCACTGTCATCTGCTGAAAGAGACACCTCAAGTTATTGGGAGCACTGTTCATTTCCTGCTGGCAGATAAGGGATCTGTCCTGCTGTCAGGTGTCAGTGGCTGTCAGGCGCTGCTGGGATGTGCCCGGACTTCAGAGTGCTGGGATGGCACTTGGGCTTGTTCTGCTGCTTGGCTTTGCTGCTTCTGGGGTGCATTTACATTTTCAGCTTCCCAAAGAATTACTTCAGGTTGTAACAGGTGGGGTAATTCCTCAGGGGAAGAGCAGAATGGGAGCAGGAATATAAAAGGGTAAAGTTTTGGCTTTGGTTATTTTTGTCCGACAAGGCACAGCTCTGTTCCCCAGCCATGGTGAAGGAACAAGCTGGGGTTTTATTATTTTTGGTCTCTCTGCAGGAACTGGCAATCACAATGTCATTTTGTTTTCTCCACTCAAACTTGTGCTTTGTACTGAATATCTCCATTTCCACAGACCAGCACAAAATTTAAATGGAGGGAGAGAAAAAAAGTCTTTTTTTTTGTTGAGTTAGCTGTAAATGCATCATAGGACAGTCTTTTCTTGTTGAGAACAGAAACCTTGCTACCTGAATTTGGTCTGTCTCTAGCATTGAACTCTCACTTGTTTTACCTTATTGCCTCTCATTCCTTGTTTGGAATGGGAAGAGCCCACCAGAGGCTGTTTTCAACATTAATTACTTGGCATAATTTGAGATACTGAGGAAACTTGTGGTAGTTCAGACACTTTATTTTGGGCTGCTGGCTCTCTTATTGATTGATGTTGCTTTTTCCTCACACGCTAATTTAGTGGGGGAAAATACACACCTCTTTTTCTTTCTGTCCTCTGCCATCCAAAGCATCTGGAAGCAGCTGCCTGTGTGCCAGGCCATTACTGAGGGGAAGCGGCTGTGCACTGATGCACATGAACATTTCTTTCTGACACGTTTGGCTCTGGTGCTGTTGGAAGGCAGTATTTTGGCTGCTGGAGCTGGTATTTACATTCGGAGCTGTGCTGTCAGTTTGTTTCACGGCTTGGAGACTTGAGGTTGTCCATCCTCAGACGCAGCACGAGTGTTGGAGAGCCCTTCTGCTCCTGCCCCTTGCGAAGGGATCTCTTTGCAGTGACTCATCTGGTCACAGAATCAAAATGTTTATGGTGTCTGTGCCTTGGCAAGGCCGTCTGCGGTGCCCCAAACACAAATCCATCAAAGAGATTGTTGCAGAGCAGCCATGTGTATTAACTCTATTTATCAGGTAATTAATTTTGGTAGCAGGGAGAAGGGATGACCATAATTTACAATGCAGTTCGGGGCCACGTGGAAGGAAGAACAACTCTGTAGTTTTGTGGGCTGCAAATGGGAATTTTAAATACACCTTAATATTTCAGTGAATATACTAAATACATTAGGTAACCTTCTACCCAGAAGGTCATCTTTGTAACAGGGTAGTCCAGTTCGTGTCCTGTTTCTGGCAGGAAAGGAATCATTTCCCCCTCTATGTGTTTCTTCAGTAAGAGATGGGGGTTGGGTTTTTGTCTGGAATTTTTTTGGCATTTTAGTATGGCATAAATCTCAAGAGGCAGTGGTATTGGTTCTCTCGAAGCAGTCATGTTTTAATATTTTTTAAACAATGTGGTATTTATAGGCCACCAAAAAGATTTGAACAATTTTAACCCACAAATTCTGCTTAGACTAAATGTGGAGATAAGCTGTCCCAGGCAGAGCCTGAAACCTATAAGTGTATAATCAGCCCCACTGCTATTTCCTGGATGCATGTTGTTGCTGAATGCCCTGCCAGGGCCTGTGAGATGACTTCACCTTGGTTTTCCTGCCCTTTGCCAGGAAGGAAGGAGCACGCATCATCTCTATCTTCTCAGAGCACCTGGAGTGCTTCTGCCTTCCACCCCTCAGCAGCCATGCAGAGGCAGGGAGAACATTTATCCTGGCTACCTCCTTATTCCCTCAGTGTTGTCAGACGGGGTGCTTCTGTTTGACAAAATACGTACAACATGCAAAATTTCATCCATGCTTTTTCATAACTGGGGTGACCTCTTTCATCAATAGCTCAATAGCAAGCAGGTAACGTCTTTTAAAATTTATTCTCCTTCCCTGCAGTTTTCCTCCATTTTCTACAGTTTCTAGCTGGAGGGGAGAGAACCAAACTGAGCATTCAGTTTTATTTTCCAGTTCAGCATCCCCTGCACTCCTGCAAGCAAAGTGCGGGTCACACTCCAAACACCAGATAAATGGCTCATTTTACCTCATCTCCGAATGAAACAGTCCTGCTCACTTTTTTCTGCTGTTACAACGTGTTTGGTGTTGTTCCATTTGCAATATTTGTCGCAAGTTCCACTCTGATGACCCTCCTCGATCCTCTTGGCAGTGTCTGCAAGTGGTGTTTTTAGAGCACAAGAGGGAACCAGCAAAATTCCCTTTACTGCTGCATGACTCTCTGCAGAAATGCCAATTCCTTTGTAACACGGTGCATTGTTAGTTTGCCTTTTATTTTATCTTGGGTAGTTGCACTGACTGTTGTGAGCAAGTTAAAGGAATAAAGGCTTACACCAGTTAGTGATTTAAACTGAAAATCTGACTGTGTCCTGGGAAGTGAGACACTATTCCAGAATGATATCAGAATTTGAGCTGGTTAAAATGTGAGATTTCAGGGTTTTTTCCTGTTTTTTATATTGTATTTTTTAATTTTGCAGTAGTTTTTTACAAGTGAGTGGTGGTTCAATATTTTGTCAACTCATCTTTCATGTTGTATCTTCTCCCATGTTTTGAAAATCATGATTGCCTTGCAGTGACCAGATCACAGTCCTCTTTACCAGGGCAAAGTGTCAGCTTTGAGCTGCAGTGAAGGGTTTGACACAAGTACCAAAATCATACATTGAGATGTGTCCATGGTAAAGGAGTGCAGGATGTTACTGCTGTTGTGTTGGAAAAGGTGAGAATAAGAAGAACGATGTAAATTGTGAAACACATCACATTATTTCAACACTACACTTATAAACCCCTAAATTTAATTTTTTAAAATGCCAAAATTGGCATACATTTTATTCCACAATATCTTTGTTGAAGTTTATATCAAATCAGTAGAATTAGTAGAAATTAATTTTTTTAGCAAATACCGTTGAATCCAAGACCCTACAAACAAACAACCTCTCCTAAGGGGGGAAAGGCCCTTCAAGACAATCAGGTCCTTATCAGAAACTCCACAAGATTGGTGCTAAACACACTTTCTATTCTTGCCATCTCTTTCTCAGTCAACCTCTATTGCAGGGGAGAGGGAAAGAAGAGCTGTTCTTTCCTAAAGCCCTTTCACGATGCTCTGAAATCCAAGACACAATCAAGTCTTTATATCCTAAGAAGTGGGTGGTAGATGTCAACCTAAATGAATTATTTTAATATTAAAATGAATTATTTATGGGCATATTTTTGAGATTGACAATAATCAGTCAAAGATGACAAATTTATTTTGCTAAGGAGTGTTCCCCCAGAGACAGGACCAAATGGGGCAGCTGGGTTGGGGCCCCTCGGTTTGGAGAGAAGATTGAGGGGGACAGAGACCTGCCTTGCCAAGGCACAATGTCAGGAGAAACAACCAATGTGGAGCCGTTCATCATGTCCTGGAAAACTGGAGCTATGAGCAGGACACTGATTTTAAAGGAACATTTGTGCTCTTGAACGTCCCCAGTGATGGGCTGTAGGTTTGTAGGTTGTTTATTCCCATGCCAACAACCACACAGATCAGCTCTGGCTGTCACCAGAACCCGACTGTAACTTCTGAAGAGCTGAATGAAATTTCAATGATATGGACAAATACTTCTGAGATTGGTTTGCAACAGGTTTAGCTTGTTTCCAGAGCCACTTAATCTCAGATTATCTAATATAAAAGATTCATCTTCTCAGTTTTCAGTTTCTCCCGGTATCCCGTGTCCAAGCTTTCTGCAAGGAATGCAGATTTTAGGGTGTGATACTATCATGGTGAATGCATGCATAATGTATTAAACCTATTCATAAGCAAATACTGGCTGATATTTACCAACATTTGCTTTGTATCCAAGCCAGTCTTTTCAGCTCAATTTATATTGATCTTTCAGCCTGATTTCCACCTTCCCCCATCAAGTTTTTTTTGAACCATTGACCTTTATTTTGTCCTCTGGAGCTGTAAGAATGGCTGAAGTGATGCTATTAGCTTGCTCTTTAGAAAGCTGATGGTGACAGTGGCAGCTTTTACTTCAGGCACATAGAAGTCTACAAGTGTGTGACTGGTATTCCCATATTTGTTTAATCTCTCAGGTCAATTCCAAAAAGAAGGAGCAGTTAAACCAAACATTTTGTCGCCCCCAAAATGAGAAGAGTGTAACAGAAGCCTGTTGGTAGAGCGGACATCTCTGCTGCCTTTTAGACCTTATTTCAAAGGACATGGAAACAACAGCTTTACACTCATAAAGGGAGCACAGAGGTTAAAATTCAATGTGATTGAACACTATCCCACTTGTGGGGGTGTCAGGAATTGTAGTTGCACCCTGCAGAATGAGAAGGATCTTCTTGACAGGATAGCCCCTAAATCCCAGGGCTGTATTCCCTGCCTTAGGGGTGGGATTCACTGATGTTTGCACACATCCTCCAGCTTGGCACTGGTGGCTTTAAGGACTGTATGAAATATTTATGTGCTGTGCAAATGGCACTGCCTGGTTACTCTTGGATACCTGTTGTGGTACAACGCTTGAATTGGAATTACATGAAGGCTGAATCACAACCTGTGAAACAAACTCCTCAAAACAATCCCATTTTATTCAAAAAAGCTGGTCCTTTAGTTTGAGGCTGGTGGAAACTCCTAATTCTGTCCATTTCCAGAGGGACTGTGCTTTTGTCTGGATTTGCTGTGTCAGGAGAGAGATGAACGCTTGGCAGTGTTTTGTGACAACATAAAAACCACATCTTGGTTGGCATATTCTATATTCTTAGATCTACTCCAGAGGGAAGAGCTGGTCACAAAGACCATCCTGCTGGTTTTTAGCTGAGTCTCCCACAATGTAGTTTTCAGTTAACTCATGAAGAACCACGCTCTGCAAGAACAATTTTTTTTGTGAAGGGTTTTCTTATGAAGGGATAATTACCTTTTTCTCCTGGGAGCTGAAAATGCTGAGCATGTCACATGTTATGTTGGGTGCTTTAGACGACTGCCTCTAAAGGTGACATAAATATATATTAAGGTTAATTTTAGGTGTAAAGACCCATAGAAAGAGGCTAAAAATCACGACACTGAGATGATAATCTCAGCCCCACAACTCTTTTTCAGCACCTGCCTAACTTCTACATCTTCTGAGGAAACTGGAGGCAGGGTCACACCTACAGATACATGTGTGGGTACATAAGGATGCAGAAAGATGCTAACCAAAAATTTCACTGGCTGTGTCACTCTATTGGTAAATGTTTCATTGTTTCAAATCTGGCTCTTGGACTTTGGCTCTTTCCTCAGCCAATCTAAGCCCTGTCTAAAATAATCTGGTTTTGTGGTAGTGTTTTGAGTTAAATTTCTGAGTTGTGTTTTCTCCTTGGAAGATTACTATTATTATTATTACTCNGTGAATTATTTCCGGCAAATCCTACGGTGTCTTCTTCCTTGGAGCCCTGAAAGATTGATGGGCTTGCTGTCATTTGAGACTAATGCACAACTGTCAGTGCCACTTGCTCACTCAGGGATGAAGAGACATTTAATAATGAAAAATGGTTAATAACAACAGCGTTTCATGTGTACTATCTGGAATTAAAAATCTCATGAAAGCTTTTACATGCTTTAAAATTGTGTTCGCTTAGTGCCTTTGTACTTTTACGTGCTAGAAATCCAACAACTATCCCCTTCGTGCCTGCTCAACTCACAATTGGCTGAGGTTGGAATGAAACCAGAAGGATTGTTAGAGCTCCTCTAGCACTTACTTGAAGATTAATTTTCATTTATATTACTTGGTGATTCTAATCTTTGTTTCAATTATAGTAACATGTTGATAATACGATATCTGGGTATGGATATTACCCGAAAATTATGTATATGTAAATTTGATAGGTAGATCTACCTCTTTAATCTGATGCAGAAATATTTCCATGGGTATCAGTTGTGTATAAAAACATATTTGTGCAGAATTTGCAATGCCAGTTAATGGCAGGGTATCACAATGCAGGTTTTTGGTCACCTCTGAGTCTGTTTCACAAAGTTATTTGTTGTGCCATAATGCTGGATGGCCTCAGCCTCTTTTACACGAGTTGCCATATTTAGATCCAGGTACCCAGGAAAAGCTCTCTGGAGTCTCTGGCACTGCAGGACAGGGAGTGGGACCAGTCTGACCAGAGGTGCAGGATCAGATGCTTCTGGATTCACCCTTGGGTTTATCCGAGGGCTGAGGTGCAGCCTCCAGTGGCTCTGCTGGATTAGCACATGGAAACAGATTCTTTCTTCTCCAGAATACGAATTCCTTCCACCAAGCCCCAAAGAGTCCCTGACACCTACCCTAAACATAAACCACTGGTGTATGGGAAGTTCAGTGCAAAATCATTTTATGGTGTTTTTCAAATGAGCATCAATATACACCTGGCAGTAACTTAGACCAGATATTTAGTTGAAGCAAAAGAGAAAATTACCACAGTTAGCTTTAAACACACTACATTTTTTTCATGTTGAAGTATTAGTGTGGATTAAGCACTCCAAAGAGTCTGCAGACATTAGGATGACATTCACAAGTTCCTTGCACTGGAGATGTGCCCAATGAGTGCCAATTAAATATTTACACCACCACAAACTATTGCACAGATACAGTGCTCACTGTTCACATCTCAGGATTTGTCGGGAGGTGCTTCATTCTCTCCACAGTTATTTTCTAATTCAGACATAAGCACAAAAAAATGGTGAGCAAAACAAATGGTATTTCAAACAGCTAACAGTTGGAGGAGGACTGAGGACATTCATTCACTGATTGTGTCAGTGTAGGATGTGAATTTAGGCAGCCACCAGCATCTCACCAGTCATGTTCAAACAAAAATAATGCAAGGTGTAAAAAGTGACTTTAAAGCTATTAAGTGATGTGTCCTTTCATAGTTTCTTCTCACTTTGGATTTGTAGTTAAAGTGCTTGTAGTGAAAATGATCTTTCTTTCAAGTTGCAGTTATTCTTGTGCTTAAAGGGTACAGCTTAATAAAACACAGCTTCTCTTTGAAATGTCTCTTGTCAAAACTAAACATTCGGAAATTTTCAAACAAACGTCAGATGAACTCACTGTAATTGGCACCAGTGTGTTGAATATAAAAAGCATTACTCTTGTAGGATTTATTTCACTTTAACCCAATATCTTGAAATGAATTGATTCTGCACACGGAAAATCTTTGGTGGCAAGAAAAGTGATGAATGAACATGACTGGTGGCAATAATTAAAATGTGTAAGTAAGTGTGCATTCATTGTGCTACTGTGTAAACTTTGTTCAGGTTGAATAGACTCAATTTGCATATATTTGGCTGAGCACTGATAAGTTTCAAGATTTTGTCATGTATTATTGCTGGTTTAATAATTCATATATTTAAGCAGCTGTAATTATCTCTGGTTCTATGGACCAAGTAAGAACTGGTCCACAGTGGGAGAGCTCAGGTCCATTTTCACTGCCCAGACAGTGCACCTTTAAGTGGGCATGGGGTATGGAAAGAGTGGTAGAGGAATAGGATGTGGCTAAGAAAAGGCTAAAAGAATCACAAAAGAATCATAGTGGGAAGAAAAGCAAAATAAATCAAACTAACACATAGAGAAAAGAAGACATAGCACCCTAGAGGCAGGGACATAAGAACTGAAATTAAATTAAATTGCTATGAAGTATTACACCTGGAATACCCCTACTGTCTAGGCCAAAAAATAGAAACGGGGCTTCAAGGAAGACCAGTGTTGGTAGGGAAAAGGAGAAACAGAAATCAAAACACAGTACCCTGAAAAGGAAAGCTGTGGCATGAACACCTTCAAATATTTCCCCTGTTGTAACTCAGGGGTGAGACCCTTCAGAATGCAGATTTGGGGTTTTTTCTTCTTTTTTTGTCTGAGAGGGGATGGAGGGAGATACCTGGAAGCAATGTAGTAAATACAATGAGGTATGAGTGAAAATTTCTGCTGTTGAGTAAAGCACTGGGTCTTTTTGGGGGGTTTTGTTGGGTTTTTTTGGCATGTGTTTGTGGTTTTGGAAGGATGCAATCCTGGTTGCTGTGCATTTGGAGGCTTTAGTCCAGCTGCTGTGGGGAAGGCAGAGCAGAAATTTCCATCCTGCCCCCTCTGCTTCTGGTTGTGCGTTTTTGTTGCTGAGCTGTTGCTGTGCCCAGGGTGTGCCAAGGCTCCTCAGGAGAACCGGGCTCTCTGTAGGAGCCAGCCATGCTAAAGCTCGGTGAATTTCACTCCTGTGCATGTCATCACTTGGTTCTCTCAGAATAATACAGATTATGTGCACTTGCATTAAAAAACCTCTTCCTGACAGTGCTGTTTAGAAACATGTCAGCTGCTGGTATCAATGTTTGAAGTCTTTGGTTGGGAAACCTGCTTTTTCCGAGTTCTTTTCCTGCTAGAAGAGGATATCAAAGCTGCCATCTTAACCTCCTGCTAATTTGCTTCCAGTCACTCAAATGATGAGTTTAGCTGCATTCCTTTTCCTTGTAACTGGCAGTCTAAGTCAGCCTCTACCTTTTCTCCCTGCACAAAGCCAACGCCACAAAAATGCCTCCTGACTAGATGTGTGTACATTAACGGTCCAGTTTCCTAAAAAATCTGATGTCTAAAAAGCAATAAAATCTGTTGCTTGTAGCATTTCTGAATATTTAGTTTAAAAAACCTGAGCAACAAGAATCTGATCTTAAAAGCTTCTGGAAGTTTTGTTTCAAAAAAAAAAAGAGTGTGTTTTTGGGAAAAAATTGCAATGGAAGAGTGACACAGCATTTCTACCCCTGGGATGAATTCTGGGTCACATTTGCTGAAGTTGGTCACAAAATAAGTTTATGCAGCTCAAAGCCAGACCTGTCCTTTCCTGCACACCTATCAGGAACGGGGCAGAAACGCTTCTCACAGTCTAATCACTCCAAACAAGCGTGCCTGGAGCAGACAGGATTACAGGGATATTAGGAAGGGCAATCAATTTAATACTGATGCTATAAGAGAAGGCAAGCACTTGGGGCTTATTTCAACTCAGAATTTCAGTTTCTGGGGTTTGAATTTGAGAGGTTCCTCAGACTGCCTGGAAATCACTAAGTTGTGACTACGGAAACTCAAAACAAGAGTTAACTTTGATTTTTTTTCAGCGCTTTGAAATGAGGTTGTTTGTTCCCTCTTTACGTTCCTGGGCGATTTAGAGGGCTGGGGAGAGGCAGATAGACGGCAGAATAATTAGTTTGCGGTGCATAAAGCATTCACATGGTGAAAGGAGGCAAATGAGTGCCTCGGGGAGGATGTGGGATGCACCTGAATTAGCCTGGGTGCCCGACGTGAATGACAAAGCTGACCCCAGGCTGGCACGGGGACATTAAACACCCATCGTCACGGAGAGCTCAGGTAGGCACACTGCAGCGTGCTCCAGTAAATCACCCGCTAAATGAGAAGCAAGCAGGTGAGCAGGATTTACACAGCGCTGCTATGTCATCCTTTTACACGAATAGGCACTTAGGACGTTTGCTGCGTTTATGTCTTGCTCCCCTGGGAGGCTGGAATCATTTTTTGTGGGGGTAGTTTAGTTCAGCTCTGAGGAGGTTTGTCTGTGCCTTTATTTTATGGCACAGCAGAAGCTGCTGATCTCCCTCAGCCTGTCTTTGCTTGCAAGCACTCGCTGGTGAACTGCGTGATACCTCTGTTTCCCCAGCAACTCCATTCATTCATTTAAATCTTTCTTATAAAGTAACTTTTGCTGTCTACCTTAGGATAGAGAATTGTAAGGGAATTACAAAATCAATATACAAAACAAACACAAACTACATTTAGAGAGACTGCTGCCAAAACAATGTGTGTTTGTGTTCCTTATCTAAGAAAGATTTATTTTTTGCATTGTTCACTTTTTTCTTCCCTACAACTGTTTCTTTATCCATCATATCAAATGTAGGAAAGGTTGCTGAAGCTACTGAGGTGTGAGTTTACGTATATATGTGATGGATCTCTGTTATTTTCTTCATCCTGCTACGTCTTAAATGTAGATCCCAGTTTGTGTATTGTATAAACTGTATGGTGGATTTATATGGATATTATGGAAGTACAGAAAATACCTTGCAGGGGGAATTGTGTATGGATGGACTCAGTGCTGGGTGGATATACAGTCCCAGAGTCCAGCCAGGATGATTTGCCTACATGATCGTTACAATAGAATCAGGAACATCCAAATCTATTGTGTTACTGATTAACTAGAGGATAAATTTTGCAATTCAGAAAAACTGTGGTATTTGGTGGATGCACAGCTAAGTGCTCTGCCTTTGGCTCTGGTTTGGAAAACATTGGCATGGAGATGAGAGGAGTTTCCCCACAGTGCTGGACTCCCACTGCCTGCCCAGTTTGATTCCTTAGCACTCTAAATAAAACCCCCAGGATGCTGGCAGAGTCTTGAAATTTCTTTGGAACTCAGGAAAACATGAAAAATAATGGGCACTAGCTTTTAATCTATTGGAACAAACCCTTAAAAATCAAATCTTTTTGCTTTCCAGACTGTGACAAAGCCTCTTGGGTTGCAAGAGCTTTTCCAGGCCATGCCTTCATGGTGGCTCAACCAGAAACCAGGCTTTGAAGATGTGTGAGACGCCTTCTTGTGCTGAGCAGATCCCAGGCTTTGTGTTGTGCATGTTTTCCTCCAAAAAGTGGAGAGCAGCAGTCAGGGCACAGCCATCTGCCCCAGGGCAAGTGGAATTTTAAAACATTTTCAACGTCAGCCACTTCAGCTCTGCATTGTCCAGGCACTTCCAAGGAAAGCAGGGAGGGGTGGGCTGGGCTGCTCTCCCTGGTAGGGGAAGCTGGGCTCTGTTGTCTCTGCATCCCCTGTCTGCTTTTAGAGGATGAAAATTAAACTTGCAGCAGCGTATCCATCCTGAGAAAGTTGTGCACAAGCCTATTGCCTGTGGTCTGCACAGGGGCCAATTTCATCCTGCCTTTCTTCATAGCCCAAGGCTGTCAGCTCCTTGCTTTCCCTGAGCCACGAGGATTCAAAGGAAAAACATGATAAAGAAAACTGCTTTGATTTTTATATTTTTGCTACCACCACCAAACAGCATATAATTAGCCTTTCTTTTACATATTAAAGCTGGCCTGATGATGCAATATCCATTATAACTCTAAAAGCTTAATCTTAAACAGAGCAAAAAAAAAACCCCAAAGGAGGATCATATGCCTGGAAATTAACATAGGGTTTTTTCCTCTTTAGAGGAATGCCTGAGTGCATGGATGCCGAGAGGATGTGACTCACACAGAATGAGAACAAGTTGTTCCTCAGCCTCTTGATATAGTGCCTGGGATATCAAATCAAGTCCAAGCCCTGATTTGAAACTCCCTTGGAGGACCAATTGTTAATTGGATGTGAACTACTTTTAATGATGGAAGGCCACCTCTTTTGGTGTTGTATTTATGTGAAAAAATGAAAAAGCAGTTTTAAACGAGCTGTAACAACCCAGGGCATGCAGCCATACTCCAGCAGAGATGTTTCCTGACTGCAGGATCCACAGCTGAACCATAGCATGAGGAGGATACAGGCTGCATGTGGCATCTCACACAGGGCTCACCACATCAGTCCTGTGATGATGCTCTTGGTATTTTGTACAGACAGCTTCCCCCTCAGGACAGGAGTATTTTGCCATGTTTATGCCCAGAAAAGACTAGATCCACCTGTGATTACTCTGTTCGGTGCATGTGAAGAATGAATAACTGGCTGGACCTCAATTCCCCTTTCATCAGACCCAATTTTTTCCCATCCTGGCTGTTCTGTCCATTTCACCTCTGCATGAGCTCGTTAACCTCCCTCATTAGTACAGTGTGGAGGTCTTGGCACCATCCCACTGGGGAATGGGGTCATGCGTTTGTGACTCACTCCCGTGCAGCTGCTCTATTTAATGGCTTTAACTAGACCATGTTTTGGGTTAGTTTTGCTTCAGTGCCAAGGTAGAAGCTTTTAGGAGATGCCTCCTTGCATCCTGCACTCTGTCACCGTGCAGGCAAAGCACCGACCACCATTAGCTGTAATCAGCATAGAAAGTTTGGTAAATAACTCCTGGGCAACTGTTACTCTTTCTTAGAAAGCAGATTTTGCTGTTGTTTTTTCTTCTCCCCTCTTATTAACCAGATGAATAATGGCTTATAAAATCTAACATTTAGAACATCTCTTCGCTGGGCACAGCAAGAACCAATTTGAATTAGAGCACTGCTTGGAAAGAAGAAAGAACCCACAACTTGGCCTTTGCCTTGTACTTTTTACTTTTTTTTCAGAAATGATAAACAAGCTACCTGGATATTTAAATAATCTTTCATTCCAGTAACTAAGTCACTTACACAGCCTCATTATTTGACATTTTGCTGTGCAAAATCTCAGTGCTCTTTTTACCCCTTGTTCTATCTGGAAACCCTCACACCAGTTGATTTTCTGTCTTTGTTTTTATGATTTAGCAAGTTTAATATTCTGCCCTATGCTTTCTGTGCCCTGGATGTTCTCACAGAGTTGTTATAGAGTAGCTAAGCCAGGCTACATTAATAATTTGCTTCTCAGTAATTTTCCTGCAAGCAAAAAGCCCTAAAACAATTATTTTTCAGCTGAAGGTCTTGGAAACTTCATTTGATTATCCAACAAGCAGAGACCTGGTCTCAGGGTTGACTGCATCCACGTTGTTCTCCCTATTCTCTACAAGTTTCTGTAGCCACAAATTCACAGCTGCCCCTGAGCACCTTTCAGTGTGTATTACACAGCACAGTTAATATCTGGTGTGTATTTTTCTTCTCACCTGCTCCTCCCTGGGAAGGGAAGTGTGAGCTGCAGTGTTCCCAGGTGGTTTTTTGGTTGACTCATGCAATAGGAACATTTCCCCGAGTTTGTTCCACTCAAGTGAATGGTTTTGAAAAGGAGATGTTGAAGGAGCTGCAGTTCCTGTGTCAGACTGAAAAAGCTCAGCATTCCCCTATGTGGGCCTAATATTCCTTAGAACAAGTTTTTTTTCCAAACAGCGAAGTCCTCAAATGTGGGCTGTGATCTCCAGACACCTTGGGCTCGGGTGCGTTGCAGGAATGGTGGAGCTGGGATGTGTCAGGAGGGAGCAGTGCTGGGGTGTTGCTGCCTGCTGGGGGGGCTCTGCAGGGCACCACAGCTGTGCCAGGGAGCCATTCCACTGTTTATTCCTGTTATTTGGAGAAACTAGTTCCAGTACCATACTGATACTGATGCCTAAAGAGGCCAACCCAGAAACAGACACTAGACAGGAGGAAGGGAATAAAGGTGGATATTTATTTGAAAGGCCTTCAGAGGCACACCCTGGGCAGGCCAAAGGCTGCACCCAAGATGGACCCCGAGTCACGAGTTCTTCACACTTTTATAGCTTTGGGCCATTTGCATCTCAACTCAATTTCACCAGTTAAACTTTAGCTAATGATGGAATTTGCCCTCAGCTTGCCCCCCTTCTCAAGATGCTGGGTTACACATTTTGGGCCTAGGCCGGGCTGGGTGTCCTTGGAGAGCAGCCTGGAGAGGCTTTGTTCTGTCTGTCTCAGCATGAGAGAGCAGCAGCTCCCAGGCTGCAGGACACTGCAGAGTTACACACTGGGAATACAGAATTTGAAAAATATAAAAGCTAAAACCTAAGGCATCAATACAGGTATTTACCCTCTAGTCTATTGGGCTGGTGGGCACTGGGTGCTACAGCTTCACACCCTGAGGTAGGTGGTCAACTGGGATTCAAGAAGGACTTTGAATCTCTCAGGAATATTGGTGTCAAAAAAGAGAAGATTAACCTGATTTACTTACAATGGAAGCTAAAGGCTTTATTGCAGCTTTCTGTCCTGGCTGGGATTGCTCTGAACAGATCTTGCTGCCCAGGACCTTTGCACCACATGCAGACCTGCCAAGGTTGGGACTAAAGTCGTCATACGCACCCTTGAGGGGACAGGGAACAACCTTTGTGTGTGCTGACACTTGTAGCCTTGGATTTCTCAAGTCTGTAATACCATGGAATGTTTTCCAGACAGCAGGACCCCTGAATCCTATTTCATTTTAGTCACAAAGGAAATTGGTCCAAGCAATTTCATTATTTCCTCACTGAGAGTCAAATAGACCTCATATTAATTGTGACAATGCTTCAAATTTTCCTTTTTTACTATATGCTGTATTGTTCTTTCACGCCAGTTATTCTTTGTTTGGTCTGCCTCACTGCAGGAATTTATTAAGAATCCTTATAGCCCAGATTTAGACATGCTTAGGCATGATGATTTTTCATTTATTGTTATAGAATGAACATTGCAGAGCAAGCAGGAGGCTAACCATTTAACACCAAGTGTCTTATTAATCAGCTTTTGTTTATTTAATTTAATAAGCAGCTTTTGATAGCTGTGAGAGTCTGGTTGTGTATTTAATTAGATCAGCACTTACTGCTTGGATCTGTGGAACATCTGACATCAGCTTTCCTCATACTTTGCTACTGTATAATGGCCTTTGGATCTCAAAAAGTTTATTTCCTTTTTTTTTTTTTTTGCTTTTTCACTTGAAAATGCAATAAGTATTTTCAGCTCATTCTTGATTTTGGGGGGTGTGTGTGGGGATACAAAAGCCAAGGAACCACTTGCCTTTTGACATTAAATACAGAGAAGCAAGTGCTGGAAGTTGCTGTCTTTGAAGCCTGTCTGGTCCTTTGGGAAGGTATGGAACCTTCTTGCCATCCTCCTCTCCTTTTGAGTAAGTCCCAAACTACTTCAAAACCACAACTATATGAGGTGAGGGCCAGAATCCCCCTCTGAGACCACTCACAGTCCTCTGATCATATCTGCTATGAGTTTTCTCATACAATTGTTTTTAGAGCCATTTAAAGCCCTTCCCACCTTGGGCAATGCTGCATTCCTGTACCTGACACCACAAACCTTGTCTCCTTAGGGATCTGGGGCCCAGCAGATGATTGTCACTCTCAAAGTTCTCCGGGACAGAAATCAGAGACCTGCAGGGTAACAGGGCTCTGGGAAGCCTTTCTTTACTTTCGTTTGCATTTCATGTAATCATTACTTATTTATTAAGTAATTAATCTGGTTTTATTTTTCTGAACTAGAAGAATGCCATATGGTTTCGTGTCTTCCATTAGTTCAATCATGTCACATTAACAGGATGGGTTTGCATGTGCAGCCTGGAGTTCCAAGAGGCCTTGGGCAGTTTTTTCATGGATCTGGCTGCTGAAGCTAAACCTGACTGTATTTAGCAAAAACTCAAGAATTCTCCTTAATATCCAGTGCAACAGGATTCAGTAAGATCTTGATAAATTGAGGACAAAGTATTACTGAAATAATTTCACATATATGTGAGCTCCGTGATAT
>VWZT01007725.1:1192426-1203203 GCA_013397055.1 Pachycephala philippinensis
AAAAAAAAAAAACTTCTGTTCCTCCTGATAATGATATTTTTGCAGTTTTGCAGCACTTCATTGACATGGAGACCATGTATTAAATTGAAATATATATGTATGTATATGCCTAATTTTATTCTCAGTGCTGTGGGCTACAATATTTTGTTATGAAAGAATATTCAGGATTAAGTCTCTTAACTTCACAACTCCTGGCATAAATTATTTGAATACTGTGGGGGCTGGGAGGGGAGTTTCAGAAAACCAGATAATTGTAATTGTCTTGGTGAAATATATATTGACGGCATTGATGTTTAACTATTTGATAAACACTTCGGGAAAAAAAAAAATTACTGTTTGCTGTAAGTGGCAGATCCTAAAGCACTCTGAGGAACACAGGGATGGCCAGGACTGCAGAGTGACCCCTGTCCTTGGCTGTGGCCCCCAGCACTGCAGCCCTCTGCAAGTAGCCCCTATTACACTATTCTGACACCTAAACAAGAAGATAAGTGAAGGACAGTTATTCAGGGCTGAAAAGCTCAAGAAAACCCAGCCCAAACCAATAATAACAACGATAGAACCCCCAAATCTCCTACACAATTTGTTACATTGGCTATTAAAACCACCTAACACCCAAAATTCCATGCTTGGCAGAAAGCCAGGGGCAAGGTTGAATTTGTTTTTCAAAAACACAGGTATAGAAGTAATTAAGAAAGCAAGTTTTTAAACCCAGTCTGAAAGAAAAAAAGAGAGTTTTGAAGCACATAGTCTAGCTTCTCTTTCAGTTTATTACCATGATTTCATTGGATTTTAGTGGCTGTTGAGTAGTTCCGTTGTAGTCATTAGGATCCTAATTCTCTTAGGTACTTATTAAGCACTAACTTGCTTGCTTGTGCCAGTTCTTAGTAATAGCTTGTCCTGGAATGGAAAGAGAGAGAGCACAGATTGACACCTGAGTTATTTTTCCGATTGTGTTATCTGGAAGAACAGTGAAATCAGCATTTCACAATATTTTCCCCTCTCTGTCCTGTAATCAGCATGTAAGACACTTTTACCAATGATGGAGATGCTTCATCTAAGTGGAAGAACTGAAGTTTCTATTCTCCTGCTTTTTTTACCCTTCCAGGAACAGGCATCCATATTTCATCCACATTCTTGGGACCCAGCTCCCTCTATTTTCAGATATCCAACGAAGAAGACCAGTGTGCTCAGGAGCAATGGCATGTTCCTTTATCCAGTAACAGTGGGACTTGGAAACGTGTTTCCAAATAGGATCTGAAACGAAGACCGTAAGCACTGCTGTGGGAGCCTGAGCTCGTCACTGTGGGTGAAAAGGGCTGTTGTGTGGAAGCAGCCATGGAAAGTTTTGGAAAGTTATTTTCATATGTCCATTGGCTACAAGAATGGGCCATCTCTCACCTGTTATGCTCACAGAGCCTATTTGGGCATCTAAAACCCATTTCTGCTGCAAATAATGTCAAAAGGTCCATAGGTTAATTATCTCTGAAGCATTACAGCTCCTTGGGGAGGCATAAGCACAGAACCAAATGCTGCTGTGTGCATTAGGCATGGCAAGTATAGCAGTCATGTTTTCGGCACAGAAAACGCCAAATTGGGAAGCTATCCCACTGCAGAGCCTCGGGAGCCTTGGCCTTCCCAAAAAAACAAGTGGCCATCTGCAAATGAACCCGAGATGGTTCTGTGTTCTAATGCAAGAGCTGTTAGGCCAGAGTGTCAACAAGTGCTCTTTGACAGAAAAAATCCTGGATAAAAGATGTCAAAAATAGTCCCCGAGGAGGGGAGGAAATCAAAAGCTCAGGTTGGATGAGGATTCAGCTTTGTACAGAAAAAGGTGACACCAAGCTCCCTGCATGGGATAACAGGCAGGAAATGATCCTGAAAAGAACTAGGACTTGTTATCCTTCCGTGACCTGAAGTGGTGTTGGCATGACAGAGCTATTAAAGGGCAGTGGAGGCAGAGGAAAGAGACTCCTTTTAAGTGAGAAATGAGTCATTTGAGGAATGAGCTGCTTGTTGGTTTTTTTTTTTCTTATTTAATTGCTTTTCTCTCTCTCTCTATTAGTTAGATACCAGCTCTGAAAAATGTGCAATTTGGGCTTCTGGGAATTCGTCAGCAGTATTTCAAGTTTGTTTGTCTATTGTTTTTATAGACTTATCAGCAGAAAATCATGGGAGAGGGAAAATCAGAAAATCTCTCATTGTGTGTAAATCATCAGTTCATTTCCATGTGTATTTCACAATCTTATTTCCACAACACTAAACGCATGTATGTGCTTTATTTTCATTGTGTTTATTTATTAGAAAGCTTTGTTATCAATAGAAAAGTGCTTTTCTAAATGCAGCCTTGCTGGAGTTGTAATGTCATGTCTCTGGCACTCTCAGTTATGCCAGTGAGAGTATTTGCTGCTGCCATTTCCAAAAATTAAGTTATAGGCTACTGTTTTCTGCCTTATTCCTGCCTTGGGCTTTTTTCCCCAGCTCTGTATGGAGCTCCTGTGAGAGCTTTGCCTGTCCTCTGCACCTCAGGAGCCCGTCCCTGCTGTTGCTGAACAACCCAAAAGTAAAACTCTCAAATTGCCTCCTCCCCTGTGGTGACACCCCCAAAGCCACCCATCAGAAGACACCAAGGGCTGATCCAGGCTTTGTTCTTCCCTCTTTGCTTTTTGTCTCATCCCTCCTTTTTCTCATTTATTTATCTTACTGTTTAAAAACATTTCATTTCTCACATCTTGCTGTTGTTTCTCCCTTTTTCACATCGCTTCCTGCCCTCTCAAAGGCAAACCCTTGTGTTTCACCCACCCTGGCTCTCCCTCTGTCCCAGGGATAACCACCCTCCTCATCTCCTCCTTTTTCCTGGCACTCCAGTTTCTTTCCAGGGCGGTGGCTGGCAAACAGTTTTACACCAATTTACCTAAACTAGATAAAATGAATGTGCAGCTATTTTTGTTCCTAGCAGCTTGTTTCAGTTTACATCAAAACTGCTCTTACACTCTGCCATGGTGAAGCAGCACAGCAAAGAACTTTTTTTTACCACGTTGAAGAGGCCACCCAAGGTGTTCTGCTGACTGATCCCTGCTGGTTTTTGGATAAGGAGATGTGGGATGTTGTGAGCAGGCTCTGAGGACTGTGGTTCAGCCCACAGCCCCTCCATTATCCACTGCTTCTGCCCCCAGGTTGTTTTCAGGTGAAAACTTCCCTTCCACCCCAGCCATCTGCCCTGGTCTCACCACACTTTTTATCTTCTGTCTCTAAATGGGGTTTGCACCATTTGGACTTTCCCCCTCTGAGTGGACAGAATTTGTAAATGATGGATTTTCAGCTTGGTTTTCTCACAATTTCCCTCTTTTAGGAACAGCAGAGCAGTCCCCTCATGGATGTTAATTGGGTCACCCTTCTCAGCAGCTCTCCTGACCCATCTTTTCCACCTCAATTTGTGTGCCTGAGCTGTGCTGGCTTCCTCAGTATCTGTGCAAACATTACAGCATTTTATGAAAATAGCAGTGAATAATGCTGTTAGTTCCTCCTCGCCGGGGTTTCATTGCCTGTATTTTAAGCATAGCTCATTAAGGCTGTAGTTATTTTTTTTTTAGCTCTTATCGTTTAGTTTTCAGCTTAGATACCATCCTACTGTTTATTTTTTTAACTTTGGTGTCCTACTGCTCTAATAGAGTCTTCCTGAGTTTCTGGGGACTACTGAGGGCTTGACTCTGTCAAGAACCAGGTCCTTACCCTTTATCAGTCTGATTTTCCTGATATTTATGACTGTCAATGGAACACAATGCCTTTATTTACAATGATAAAACATGGATTTGTGCCCCCACATCAGCTTTGGTTTTTTGTAGCTCAAGAAGATGATGGTTGTTTCTCACATCCCTCAGTCTGATGTAGAGGACAGCCATTGTTTTGTCTTTAATTCTGGTTCTGAGGAGAATATAGAAGACACCTCTAGGACAGGTGCTGGTTTGGAGAGGGATGGATCCCCCCAGCCAGCCCCCTGCTTGCAGAATCTGATGTTTGGGCACAATGCCTCCTTCAGCACTAAACATTCACTGCTTCACTGATCTGGTCTGCTGTTCTTACTGGATTGAGGGGTTTAAAATAGGTATCATTGCCTTCAGCTTAATTAATTAAATTTTCTAATTGTGTTCTCTTTTTACTGCTGTAGGAGGTGATAACTGGCGACTTAATTGGGATAATTGAAGAAAAAAAAAAATCTTATTACTGGGTTGTGGAGTTTGTTTGTTTTTTTAAGGTTTCCCTCAGTACAATACCCAAAACACTAAATTGCTTAAGACTGTGGGAAAATTTCTGCCAAATACAGCACAGGAAAGATGCTGAGAATCCTGGGTGATGTGGGTCAGACCTGGCTTCCTAACAGCCCTGCAGCTGGCAGTGCTGGACTTCAGTCCACGGCTGAGAACCCATATACTCACACTCCTTGTAGGATTAAATTGCAGGATGAGGACCACAGGTCTTGTAAGCCTGATCCCAATTTGTAGTTACTTTATTGTTCCTCTGAAATGGATGTTGGACAAGAGAAATAGGCCCATCCGGTGTGTTACGATCACAGGGTGTGCACCACAAACCAAGCTTTGTACTTTGCTTAGCAGATGAAAACACAGCAGAAAGATCCATTTGAAGATCATCACGTCCCTAAGTATTGTCCCCATTTTCCAGAGATGTTTCATGAATGGTAATTGCTGTTTTGGGAATGGGCCATTGAGAGTTTGTGGATTTTTGACTGAAGCCAAGGGGCTTCAGGGCTTTTCTACATGAACAAGTTAACTGGTGTAATTACTCCAGTGCAATTACACACCTCTAATTGTACCAGCGTAAATACCCCGTGTTTCCCAGAATGAGGGTACCTTTCTTTCTGTTTGCCGTGCTTACATGGTGGCATGTTTTGGGTAAAAGGCAGCACACTTTGGCAGGGATGATCTCTCTTACCAGAGCAATGGATCTGAGGCTGTGCCAGGGGTTTTCCATCCTCTGCGCTACCCACAGCCCTGTGGATTTATGTCCCATGGTAAAATGATGAGGGCTGTGTTGCATGGCCCAGTGGGATTATTCTGTCCACGGGCTGTGCTCCAGCCAGCTCCAGTGGTAGCTGTGATCCCTCTGTTCTGCAGGGGGATAGAAAGGAGCTATGTAGCAGGGCCATGTCTTTTTTTGGTAGCACAGATTCTGAAAAGAGCACCATGTGCTTTCAGCACGATGATATCGCAGGGGAGCATCGGAGCATCGAGGCACGGGACTCTTTTGAGGAATGCAAGAGGCACATCCCCAGTGAACAGTGCCTTCAGAGCTGGGAGGGGTGATTTGTTAAAATCAGGATATTCACGGACAAAAGACCCTCTAACTAATTACAGTTAGAAAGTGGTATGTTTATTACACCAGCGGGCGGCACGGGAGTCGCCTCCTAGAGTCGCTCCTAGGGCACGGTTATTTGCCCTCTATTTATTTCACAAAGTGTTACATATTAATCATATACATATTTCTAGCACCTCCCATTTCTTGCTTCTCATTACAATGAGGTTATTAGTCCTTTGCGCGTGCGCAATTCCTTTTCAATTTGGGTCAGTGGTCTTGATTTGAGTCAGTGGTCTTGAAAGATGAAGTCAGGGGTGTCTTCATCACCATGAACTTTCCACCTTCTATTGTGGGCAAGCCTTGGCAAGCCTTCTGGAGATGGTCCATACCTCCTGCCTGTACTTGATCATACAATCTAGGTACTAGCTATAATTCTATCCGTTTCTTTTGTCCTTACGACAATTCATTTACTATAAGCAAAGTTTCAAACAGGTACATAATAGTGAATAGCACTATACTTTTTTGGCTAAATTTCTAACTCTTTGCTAACTTATCTTTTGGTTTAATCAGTACACATTGCTTCTAACTCCTAGCTAAAGTTTAACACTTCATAATCTTGACTCAGGGGAACACTCCCGGCCTCAGAGCTTTTCTTTGAGGCTGGGAGAGGTGAACAGTAGAGGAGGCAATGCAGGTGAGGGGGGAATTAATTTGCTGGAATTTCTGTGCAAGGTGCAGTTTGAAGCATTAGGAGTCCTTGTATAACTGCTGCTGTTTGAAGAGACAAATCTCTAATTTTGGAGTTATACGTGTTCAGGACAAAGAAATGTTGGTTCTTTCTGCAAGTCAGCATCAAAAGGCAGCTGGAACCTGTATAAAAACGTTTCTCTTTGGATTTGCAGTTATTTTTGATTAAATAAAAAAGAGGGACGTCATTTTGTTTTAAGTACACATTCTGCAATATTTCTGATACTATGGGAAAGAGCACACTATGCACTTACAAATTACTGCTCAGTAATTAACTTCTTTGATCCTAAAAGTGAAAACATCCCACCTGTGCTACAAGGTGGCTTGAAGAGTCTTTAGAAAAAAGACTTTTGCTGAAAAAGCCTATTCTATCTGCTGTGTTATGCAAACAAATGATTTTTTTTTTTCATTTAGAAGGAGTGAAGTATGAGTTCTTTTTCTTTTCCTGGCTTGCTAAAAATATGTGATAACAAGTTGACTTCTGTGGGAGTTCTGCATGGGTAAAATCTGAAGGATCAGTCCCCATATTGTATGTGATTTTGCCCTAGTAATTATTCTTCACTTGAACAGCTTCTCCATGGCAACTGCTTCAAGAAAGTCTTGTATCTTCACCTATTTTTAAAAAAAGGACTTATTAAGATGTATGTTTTAATTTTTCACCCTAAAAAGAGAAACAGAAAAAGAATCAGACACAAGCAGAAACATATGGAGTTTGCCCCAAAAAGCCCTTTCTTCCATGCACATCCCCACCTTTTCTCTGTCCTAGGGGTAAAAAAGGAAAAAAAAAACTCACAGGAATTAAGAATAAATTCACTACCTTGCCTTTCCCCGTCCCCTTCCTGAGCCTCTGAGACATTATGACGCTGCCTTGATCAATCATCCCACATCCACCCTGGCAGTTTCTTAACGCAAACTTTCTTCTTCCCTCTGTTTTCCAGCCACAGTCTGTTTCCAGTCTGGCAGTTAATTGTCCCCCTGCTCCAGTCCCACAGTTTTATTCTTGTCAGAAGGCTCAGCTGAAGGTCAGGACCTGTTGGTTTGTAGCCTCTTGCTATGAAGCAAAGGGAGCAAAGCATTCTCTTCCTTACTGGACTCTGCTGGGTCATTGGTGATGACTCTGCGTGCAGTTCCACTCCTAATACAGGGAATTCTCTAATGTTTTGCCAGAGACTAGAGAACACATCTGTTGTCAGCAATGCAATAGTCAGGAAAAAGCAGCCATTTACTTTAAACCTATTTTCTGTTTTCATTTTTGTATGGCAACTGTGCTCTCTAATAAAACTCCAGGAGCAAGGGAGCTTCTCTTTCTAGTTTTCTATTTTTGGAGGTCACTATCTTCTGAAACAACACATCCTTTAGAAAGGTTTTTTTCCTCGATTCATTTCCAAATGTGGAGTTGTTGTATGCTGGATGTTGTATCTTGTGTTCAGCTCCTTATGCTGTGACACATTTTAAAAGCTGATAGGGTGAAATGGGGTCCCTCTCCTTTGTGCTGAACTCACAAATATGGAAATTTACTCGGCCTGGTGACATGATTTTTGTCACACTCCTGCTGGCAGGTTTTCACCCATGGCTTTCTTAGGCTGATATATATATTTTTTTATATATATATATATATATATATATGTATAAAAGATATAGGGCCATGTTACCTGTGTTTCACCTGAAGTCCCACGTAATGTGGCACACAGAACATGTTATCTAATTGGCTTCAACAGGGTTACACCCCGTGAGAGCTATTTTATCATTCCTAAGGTTGCCTCTGAAAGTTTTTGCAGGTTATGTCTGATTTTAGAATCACTGCTCTTGCGATGATCATCAACCACTGATGATTTTTTTCTGGTTTTTAACACAACCAGGCTGACTGGTTCAAAAGGTGTGTGAACCTGGCACTTGGGGATATGGTTTGGGGGTGAACATGGAAGTGCTGGGTTAACAGCTGGACTCTGGAGAGGTCTTTTCCACCGTAATGATTCTATGACTGACACTGTCTCTGAGTTTTACCTTCTGTACCTGCTCACCCCGTGGTTATGTGCTGCTCCCATCCTCCCTGCAAAGCACGTTGCTTTTAGAGATCCAGTGTATTATGACCCAATAAAGAGTTTTATCTGCAGAACTAAGATGGCAACAAACTGTGGCAGAAGCTGGGAAGAGTTTGCTGGAGGATGAGAACATAATAAACCAGCTTTCTCATTTAACCTGATTTATCACTGTACCCTGAGCCACGAAACTCGTGCAAGTCAGCAGGTGCTGCTCAGTTTTGTTCTTTTCTTTGCAGCTCTCAGTGTTGAAAAGAGAACTCATCAGGCAGCGTCCCTGAGTCCGCTGGTGACCATAAAACATTGCCTTGTGCTGCTTTCTGACAATCACAGCAGAGAGAGTGGCTAATAAAGCTAAACCAGAATTTGTCAGTCAAAATGTTGACAGCCATTTTGCAATTGCCATCTTGGCTCTGACATCTTGGGAAACAGCTCAATAATTAACGTTTCAGTGGAGATTTTAACTGTCTGCCATTTCTGAGGAGCGCCAAAACAACACCCAAACTCACAGGATGGGGCAGAGGTACCTCAGGTGGGCTGGGCATGAGGCACTGGAGAGCAGCTGTCATATTTGATACGGTGCCATCAGATGGAAGAAACTCCAACAGAATCTTAAACAGGATGCATCTATTAAGTTTTCATTATATATGTTTGGCTTGAACAGTTACAACAAGGATTTAATTGTCTTTTGTTGACATTTTAAAAATTAAGCCAGCAATTAGAAAATGAAATAAGCATAACTAGCAGAGAGAAATCTAGAGTTGTTTTTTAATATGTCTTGGCTGTAATAATTGTTAAATAGTGATTAATGGTATGCTGTCAGTCAGGTTAGGAGAATAATTTTACTCTAAAAAGCTGCAAGACAAAATTTCTTGTTACCCTCGGTTCTGCACTACCTGTTTTGTCACTTAGTCTAATACCAGAGTAATTAATTCCAAAGAGCTATCTTTGAAAAACAAATAGCCCTGGCTTCCTGCTGAAAATGATAGATATCACTCCACAGGGAGGCTAAAAAATAAACAATAGCTTTTATGTATCGCCGAAAATTGGACCTTTTAATTGAGAAGTATCTAAATCCTCCAAGAACTCTCTGATTAGTGTTTTCATGTATAAAATCTGTGGGCAAAAATGGGTGTGATTTGGTACAGTTCTTCAGTGGTTGTACAAGTCTTTTGGTCAAAACAACCCAAAAATTACAGAGGGTTCCCTGCAATGTTCGCCTTAGTGCTAAGATTTTAATAATAATAAATAGAAAGCAAACCTTAATGGCTTAATGTTGTGGACCAATGTGAAATGAATATTGGTGTCTTGTGGACCACCAGGGAAAGGTGGGACAGCACGTGGGGTCCTTGCTGGTGGGATCCTTGTGGTCCATGGAAAGCTGTTGCTGACAGTGCAGAATTCCACAGGCAATGCATTTCGGCAAAAATCAGTTTCCCCACATGGCAAAGAGAGAAACCTTTCTGCAACAGCAATAAAATGATTGATGGTGCTGTTTTTCATTACAGCTAAGTCTTAAAACATCCATTTATCCCGTTTGTCTGTCCCATGCAGATTTTAGACAAAGTGACATCTTCTCCATGAGTCTCCTGAGCCTGCTGCTCTCCCTGAGGCAGGGCTCCTCAGTGCTTGTATTTTCCTCAGGACACCCATCTCTTTGCCTGTGTAAGTAGGATAGTGAATAAAGTATTCTTTTGTGGGGAATTCAGCAAGTTTATTGTTTCATTTATTGCTGCATTTGGATTTTGAGCAAAGCGTGAAGCAGAGGGGCCGCAAATGAATGCTGAAGGGAAGGGTAAGTACTGCACAGTCTGCATCACTGGCTGAGCTACACTGATCTGGGCAGGGTCCTGAGGAGCAGGGGACATGGAATTATGGACAACTGGTGCTCAGGATTGATGTCGTAGGTTTAGACCTGACAGCAGCTTGGACAGTGCTTTCTATGGCTTTTTTGACTTTGCGGCTTTAGCACTCATCTCAGCCCTTTTGTTTATGAAAGAATATCTTTAGACACCTTCCAGCAACTTTTCTAACATAAACCCTTCTCATCTAAACGTTTTCCATCCAAAGTAGACCTGATGTCCCACTGTATCGTGGGAATTACATGTCCTGATTTCAGCTGACCCCAGGGTGTGGGCATCCAAATGTTGAAGAAAGGATTTTGCATCAAATCAAAACAGGGCACAAGGGAGAAGAACAGGGCGTAATATCCATGGCTGGAGGCTAAAAGAGGGCAGGTTGTCATCCCTACCTGTTTCTCAGATAACAGTATACATCACCTGTTCCCCAGGTTTCTGGGGGTTAGTTTTCCCTGCTCTCCTCTCAAAGCTGTTCATATTTGAAACATACATCTATCTGAAAGGTGGTATTAAGATAATACCATAGAATTGCAGAATAGTTTGTGTTGGAAGGGACCTTTAAAGGTCATCTTGTCATAATATGGTACATGTGTCTCTGTCAGCTGTTCGACTCAAGGGATATCATAAAGTAGGTGGCTAAAGCCATTTTTGTGCCATCCCAGGTCCTCTTACTGTCACAATTACCATGTGGCAAACCAGGTATTAGGTCTCTCCTCTTCCTGCTCTTGTTACAAATTAATGACACCAGGGCACCAGACTAGATAGCAAAAACTCAGGAGCCCAGCTTATAATTTTAAGTCTTTAAAAAAAATAGACCAAAAA